>JAULJZ010151920.1:0-30090 GCA_032270985.1 Heliamphora pulchella | reverse complement strand
GCAACCATATGAGTGGGAGTTAAACTCAACCACAACCCAAAAAGGTTTTTCACAAACCCCAAGTTTTCCCATCAGACCACATATGTCTCCCAAAACAGTTTCATTAACATAAAACCCTATTTTCATCCTTCAAACCATGCGATGCAAATATTGCAAATAACCAACCATAGATAAGAAAAAACGGTAATCGAAAATGTTGTTCATTCACGGAATGTACCATCGTGGAAAAGAAGAAAAATATGATCTTATGTACCGACTCCATCACACGACAGAGGTAACAACGATAAACCCCTGTCCAATATCTAATCCCCATACATCATGGGACCAGTTAGATACATACAGGTTCTATACGGAGCTCTATAACGTAACCACTCAATTTACGGGCGACAAGCCGAGGGTACAGAGCACCTAACTTAATTTACGGGGATTAACCCGATGGTCCATAGCACCTACGCTGCGCACGTTTTCGGACTTACACCGATGGCAACTCGTGCCAAATACCCGTCATACCGGTACATCTAGATAATCTTCTAAAAACTGAACTGTAGCATCAACTACAAAACCATTTCGCAAATATACATTATACATGTATATAGATCCATCTATCAATATGGAGATCAACAAAACATTTTTAAAATATTTTTCCCAAAAGCAGTTATACAACGCATGTATAAGCAAGAGATCCAATCCATGAAACCATGGAGATCAAACCAAAACATGTAAAAACATATTTTATCAAACGCTTTAGAAATTGAGACTCAACCCCAAGGGTTAGCTCCAAACCTCCAAATACACGTTTTATAAAACCTCCATTTTCAAAACTATCTTTTTGAAAACCACTGATAACAACACATCCGTATTATGTAATAAACCTAGAAAAAAGCATAAAAATATGCTTTTTATCCAAACAAATATGGTTTAAACATAAAATATATCTTTCACATTCTAGGACCCCACGGGCTCTTAGAACTCACCCCGAACTCAAAACCCATCTTCTCACACAAAGGAAGAAAAGGATCAATACCAATAGAAAAGGTGTCGACACAAACAGCGGAGGTGTCGACACAAACAGAAAATGTGTCAACACAAACAACGGAGGTGTCGACACAAACAAAAAAAGTGTCGACACAAACACAACAGAATACTCAACACTAACAGAAGGAAATTGTGTCGACATAAACAGAAAATGTGTCGACACTAACAACAAAAGGTGTAGACATAAACAGAAAATGTGTCGACACAAAAGAACAGAGAGTTCAACATAAGCTACTGGAGCGCACTCAGCACCCCAGAAGGAAATTGTGTCAATCCTAATAGAAAAAGGTGTCGACCCAAATAGAAAAAGGTGTCGACACAAAACCCAAAAATTTCCAAATTTTAGAATAAGCTACAGGCGATGGTGAAAATCAAACCCAAGCTACGAAAACAACTCTTCAACTCCAAATTAAACCAGCCAAACACCTCTTTTTCAACCCATGGACATACACAAACCCAAAACAACAAAGATACACCGAAAGGAAAGCCTCAAACCCCTTTTCCTCCAACCAAAATGTCGAAAAATGATTTTAAAACCAAAAACCAGATCTATCAAATATAAATCACTTTTTCATGCGTTTAACACGGTAGAAATGCATAAGATTACATATAACTCCCTTATACAGCAGTAGAATCCAGAATCCTACCTCGTTGGATCAAAAACTCGACGTCTCGATCTACATAAAAATTTGAGCTTCGCCGAAATCAAATTCCATCTGGATGGATGCGTAGACCACGAAGTCAATAGCAAGGATCCGCTACCCGATCGCCAAAAACAAAGCCCGAGCCCCAAGAAAATCTGGAGAGAAGACAGAGATTTTTGTTTGGAGAAAGAAACTTAACCACTAAGCTTTCCAAAAGAAAATATCTCCGCCAAAATATCTAAGGCTAGATATTTATAGGCCTCCAGATATTTACAGAAACTCCCTACAACCCCGAAAAACAACCCCGTATGCTCAGTTTAACCAAAACAGGTATCGAAACACTTAAAAGCATATTAAAGCAAAAATACTAAAAAACCGTCAAAACACCTAACATGCATATATATCAAAATCAAATGGTACAGGGTCTCACAAATATTTCTTTTAGGCCTGTGATCCATAATATAATCTTCTTCCAAGAATCGAGCATTGGTGCTAACAATGACCTTATGATCCTTAAGATTATAAAACAGACCACCATTCGTTCCCTTGGGATACCCTATAAAGAAATAAACTTCTGTCATCGGTTCTAACTTACCTGCGTTCCCTTTCAGCATATGCGCTGGACACCCCCAAATTCGAATGTGTTTCAGACTAAGCTTACGCCCGGTTCACAATTTTGTGGGAGTACAAGGTACTGACTTAGAAAGTACCAAGTTCAGAATGTAAGCTGCTGTCTCTAAAGCGAGTCCCCAAAACGAATCGGGTAAACCTGAATAACTCATCATGGACCTTACCATTTTCATAAGAATCCTATTCCTTCTTTTTGCTACATCATTCTTCTACAGAGTGCCAGGTACAGTCAACTAGGATGTAATCCCCTCTGATGACAAGTAGCCCTTAAACTCTCCAAAGAGGTATTCCCCACCACGGACGAATCGTAGTGATTTGATACTTTTACCCAGACACTTCTCCGCCTCCTCCTTGAATTCTTTGAATTTCTTAAAACATTCAGACTTATGGTCCATCAGGTAAATGTATCCATACCATGAGTTGTCATCAATGAAACTGATGAAGTACTCAAAATCACCTCTAGCCCGGATTGTCATAGGACCACACACATCAGAATTAATCAGCTCCAACGATTCTTTAGCTCTATAGCCTTTAACCAAAAAGGGCCTCTTGGACATTTTACCTTCTGAGCAAGATTCACAAATTGGAAGTGCCTCAACTTTCAATGAAGTCAAAAGTCCATCAACTACCAGTCTGTTTATTCTTTTTAGATTAATATAACCCAAGTGTAAGTGCCAAAGAAACGTTTAGTTCATTAAAGAAGAAAACTTTCTCTTATATGGTAAATTAGATGTCTTATTCATTTCAGTCAGTTCCAGTATAGGATAGATTGGAGTAATCATATAAAGATCATCCACCAATGTCCCTGAACAGATAACCCATTTATTATCCTTAATAACCACAGAGTTATTAAAATAAACCAAAATTGCTGGCAGTTTTCTTGATTGACAGTTTTGCCAATCAAGAACCGAAAACTATGTTCCTTCTAATGGCAGGTACATAAAGACAATCTCTCAAAATTAAAACCCGATCTCTACCAAAACTGAGAGTGACATCTCCTACTGCAACTGCTGTTACCTTTGTATTATTACCCATATGCAGGTAAATCTCCCCATCCCTAAGTTGTCAGATTTCTTTCAACCCCTGCAATGAATTGTTGACATGATTAGTGGCTCCCGTAATAATACACCAGGTACTAGTAGATAACACCGCTAAACATGTTTCCACAACTAGTGAACAGAAATTACCCTATTTGTTCTGCCTTCTGAGAAATACTGAACATAACTTTTTCCAGTGCCAGGTCTGGTTGCAATGAAAATATCTGCCTTTCGTCTTTTTCACACCAGTCTGTGGTCCACTAACTATCCTAGAAATCGTTTCTCTCTGTTTCTAAATATTTTTCTTCTTTATGCCTTTCGGCCCAAAGGAATAACCTTTTTTAGAAACAAACACATTTTTTGGTATTGAAGGAATACCATTTGTAGTTAAAACTATATCCATGTTACATTTTCAGTCAAAAAATTCAGTCCCATTAGTTTGTTTTTTTTGAGTATTAAAGCGAGTGGGTTGAAAGCTATTTTAATTCTAAGAAACACATAATTAAAAAAACTGTTAATTATGATGAGCAAAACTTTGAATTTATTTTAATATGGTTCCTTCTACCATTTTAAAATTAATTTGCCAGCTGTTTGGTAACCTGAGAATAGCATGCCTCGATGAGAGGACGTCTACTATCTTTCATAAGACCAGACAGGCCAATTCCTTTTTATTTTACTATCTAGGTAACAGATCATGCCAAGTAAAATTAAATAGTTAACATAATTTTGGTCTAGTAAATAATAGTAGTGACTCAAATTGAGAGAATATTATTATACATAACTAAGTGTTAACTATCTCCTAATCCTAAATGAGGTTTGTACACCGCAATTAATCTGTCCGTTGGGAAAGAAAGCCTTACTGCCGACACACAGGGTTTAATTGCATCGCCTACAAACTGGTGATGGAGACCGCGAAATTTATCTATGAATAAAATCCTTATCCCACTTAGATTTTTAAAATATTTTTTAGGGTTATAAAAATTTGTTTAATTAATATAAATTTATTAATTTTGAAAAACACACGATTTGAAAGAATCAAACATCTTTCAGTATACACAATTCCAAAGATTCTGGTTTATTAGATTATCTTTTCGTGTTTAAATGCATAACAAATAAAATTTAATAAATGCACAGTTTTTTCTCCAGCTTTTCAGTTAAGGCAGTGATTAAAAGCATTTATTTATTTTATTTTTCACTCCATATTTTTGAAAAATAATAATTTATTTCGATTAAATATTTTTCTATTTAATTAATTCAAAATTCAAAATTAATTTTTATGTTTTTCTAAGATATCTGATTTTTAAAAAATGGTTGATATTTGGTTTATATGAGTAAAACCAAGTTGGTTTATGCTTGATAGATAAATCCATGGGTTTATGTGTGGGTTGAGTTGGGTTTTTTAGAAAATTGAAGTTTTGGAAAATGATTAGCTATAAATTTAAGAGTTTATTGTATAAAAGGTGCTTAACATATATAAAAACTTCATATTCAAAAAGAAAGGGAAACCAACTGCACTTGCTATTCTACTCAAACATTTAGAATTCCAAAATTCAAGGAACGTTCATGGAATTTTACCCAAGTAGGAATTGTAGAGATAGCCTCTTTAGAAAGCTTAAGTCTCCTTGTTTTGTTTGGTTAGTGATGTAACATCCTAGCGTATGCCCCTTGGATTCATGTACATTTTTTCTTTTTTTATATTACGTTTAATTACTCAAAAAATGCTCCATATTTTTGCATAAGAAAGGGTTTGGAGGGGTGTTGGCTTCAAAACAAAGCAAAACTTCAATTTTCGGCGCCGAACTGCCCGAACGGTCTAGAGGGCGGTCTTAGGATGTTCTTGGCTTCTTGTTGCAGGCTAGACCGCTCGATAGATCCTCGAGCAGTCTAGCCCGTGGTCTGTTTCGCTGGTCGAAAAATATTTTCTTTAAATCAGCGTATCTCCCTCATTCGAACTCCAAATTAGGTCATTTTTTACTCAAATTGAAGCCCTGAAAGTCCTATTTCCAATGACACCACTCTCATAATAAAATGTTTTTTATAGAAAAAGTTATAATCAAAATAGTTAGGGTATATCAGATTTTCTTAATCATTTTTCACCCATTTTTGGCCAAATGTTTTGGAAAAGGTTATTTTTCATCCTTATTGGACTTTTTATCAAATTTCTCATCCCTTGGGCTATGGATACACATATCTATATTTGGGGTTAGGATGCGTGTGTTGAGCCGATTAGATGGATTTTACGATAAAAGCGAACTTTTTACATACAATGAAGGTTATGATATGATATAGTCATCATTTAACATTTCTAAGTATTTAGAAGAGTCACATGGGTTTTAAGCTTATATATGTGCATATGATGGGTGCATCCCTTTTTCATTAAATGATATGATCACTATTGAGTTAGTTTTGTGTTGGTACTCTATGAAATGGATAAATGAAATGTAACAGATGAGAAGCTATATAATGATGTTATGATGCAACGAAAGGGAACTCAAGTACGTAAACGAAATATGATGTGAAATTGAAACGAAAAACTTGAAACAGGAAGCAAAATGAGAATATTTGAAAATGGTTGGGAGAGGAACCGGTAGTGGATTGGACCCCCGAATTTTTGTGAAAATGAAAGTATTGAACAAATGATGAACCGTATGGATTGATGTGGATTAAGTTGAGCTAGCGGCTCCATGGTGAAAGATTAGAAACTTGCGCAAAATGGGGACCACATGCCCACGGGTTAGTCCCTGAAATGTGGTGTTTTGTCGTAGTAAGTTATAGAACTATCTATTATCCAATGGTTTCGCGTAACCTGTTGAGAGTTAATAAGGAGACGTTTCTATAAGCTGCACCTGACACCGGTTCACTAGATGTGATACGATTTTGTGATAAATCGGGTAATGAAACTATGACACGGTTTTTGTGAAAAATCGAATAATGGGATGGTGATATGGATAATATAAAATGATAAATGAGAACAAGTTAGCGTGTGTGGGTATGTGCGTGTTAAGGAATAACAAATTGGCGAAAACTTGTATTTTTATCTCGGTTGCACCCATCACACCTCACAAATCATGCATATATTTGAGTTAACCTATATCCTACGAGCTTTGGCTCACGTTGTTTACCAAATCATTTTAGGTTTCGAGGACCAGAGGCGATACTAGGGCGAAAGTTGCATTGTGGGAAAGCTAGAAGTTAGAAGAAGTGATAATACTAGGCAATAAAAATTCAGAATTGAAACACTTAGCCGGGGAGAGCTTCTCTCTCTAGAGAAAGCTCTCCCCAAGCGATTCCATGGTGATTCTCTATCCATGAGAGGATGAAAACTGGTTTGGGTCTGTGGATCACACCCATGGAGACGAAATCTAAATCAAATCAAACCAGAACAAAGGTCCAAAGCAATAAGCTCTCGGTATGTCTTTGGATCTCACCCAAGACAATGGTAGGGTGTATTTAAGCTTACTGCTAGTTGGAATAACGAGGATGGACAAGGCACGTAGCGCATGTTTTCGCTAAGATGTGTAGATCTGAAGCTAGATCTCCACAGGGTGCCCATTCATGGCGCTTTGATTCTGTTCCAAGGAAGTTTTCCATGGATGTAATCTCATATGGTTGATATTCTGCTCCCTGTTGCATCAATGGAGTTTATTAGTTGTATTTTAGAAGATATATGGGTTCTCAAATCTGTTGTGGTTCACCCATGGCGATCTTATTGGTGTTTCTGTGGTTGTTGTTATATCTTTTCGAGATTCAAGATCATTTTGTTAGAATATACCCGATGCTTTTGTTGTTTATGTTATGGACAAAGTGGTTCAAGTTTGCTGAAGACAATGTTGCTGGGTATATTCACGGCCATTTCAGAGCTTTTTTTTCAGAGGTTCGGTATGTGTTTCACGGCCACATCAACGCAGTTGCTTGGGGCGCTAATCTGAATTTCATTGGTTGTCTCTGGTAATTTATGCCGGAGCCAGGCCGACTGTTATCGCTGTAGCAGATGATGTTCTGCCACGCACTAGCGAGTGCGCTGGCTATTTGCTTCATGCTTGTTCAGTATTGTATAGATTGTGGTGATAGGTTGCTGCGTTGCAGGTGAGGCGTGGACCCCACAGACCCAACGGGTTTTCTTTGTGTAAAGCATTGTGTGGAAACTGTGGGCAAGTTTTCCCATGTGGTGTTTCAAAATCGTGTGATGCATGGTGGTTTTGTGAAATCGCCCTGTAAACATGGGGTCCACTTTGCTGGGATTTGGAAGCCTACCTAGTGTTTAATTGCATGGAGGTTCTCTTGCTAGTGGCGGGGCCCTCTTTCTGTATTGAACGAAAATTGTTTGGCCCCGTACGCTTTAAAATGTTGAATTAGTTAATTATGTTAGTAGCAGGTTTATTACATGAAACCCGTGGGTAACCTATGGGCTTCACGGGTTTTAATTCTTGGATCAGGCTTGTGGTACTCGTCGGTGTTTGTATAGATGTGTACATCTGGATTAAGGTCTCTTTGGACGGCTCCTTGGTACCTCTTGTTTGGAAGTTCTTTTGGGTTCTTTCTTTCTCGAGCTTTCTTATATCTTATCTTTCCCCCCTTGTAGCTGGGGTGTGTGTTGCCTTAATTGAAAAGCTGAGGTTGCTTTGGGTTAGATGTGGATCTATTTGTACTTCTAGCTGGGTACCTATGATGGGGCCTTGGTGGTTCTTTGAATGGGGTCTAGCTGATGGCTTGCTTCATCTGGATCTAATGGTTAAGTTTCCTTTGGGATGGCCTAGGTTTCTCTCAACTGGATTCTCTGAGGTTGTTCTGCCCATTGCTTATTGCTGACATGTAGGGGTCTCCCACCGCTTATGTTTGGCGATCCTGTGCGCAGGGTAGGTTGGTAATTTGTGTTGGCCGATTTTAAACTGGAATTTTCTAGGGCTGATCTGGCGTTGCTTCTTTTAGCTAGCTAGGGGACCATCTTCCCCTAGTACTTTACTCATAGATCTCTGATGGTTCCCTTTCGGCTGTTCTTTGGACATGTGATTTGATCCTTGGGGGCTTTTTTGTCCGAGCCTTTATTTGACTGTGGAGGTTTCTTTTCTTCGCTTATTAAGGCTACGTCAGTTTACCAGATTGGTTAGAAGACAAGTCCTTTTGACCTCCTGAGCATAGAGGTTTGGTTATTCTCTCAATTTTATAGAGGTTCTTTGGAAAATCTTCTTAAGTGAGTAAGTCATTTCTTGGCTGAGGTTTGGAGCTTTTTGTGGAGCCGAGCTTCAGCAGGATTTTGTTATGTTTTCTTTTTTGGATAATTAACTGTAACATAAAAGAAAAAAAAGGATACAAACTTACAAGGGGAAAACCCCATGCCTTACAAGCACCACCCATAAACAAGCCAAAAGCAACAAAAAAGAGGCTTTCAGCTAAGCCAAAACCAAAATAATAACTACCATAGGCAAGGAGAAACCACAATTGCAGCCCCTATAATTTTGAAAGAAAATAAAGGGGAAAGAAATTAGGCAGAAACATACATAACAAAAAAGCCTATACAATTAAACAGTGAGGCACAAAAACAAGCTTCAGCACCAAAAGAACAGAACCCAGCTAACCATTGCAGCCAAGGACCGGTATAAGGAAACAAACCAATTGCTAGCCACATTCAATACCCAAACCGTGATCAGGTTATAAAAGCAGGGGAAATCATCCAAGGATAAAAAGACATTGAATAAAGGGAAGCATTGCCGTCAAAGAGAAGGCAAAAAACTGCCCCACCAAAATAATGCAGTAACCACCTGAACTGAGCCACCCCGGACACCAAAACAGAATAAACATATACAAGCAAGACTCAACAACACATCCACCCACACACGCACACAGACCCTTACAAGGCCGTTAGGGGAAGGCTAAAACAAAGATTCCAAGAGAAAACAAAAGAAAAGCAGCAATATGGCAACCAGAGAGAAGGAAACCACAAAACAAGAAACCGTCAGCTATGAACATCCTTCATAGCTAGGCAACAAAATATAAACAACCAGGGACATGTACAAACTACAAAACAGGAAAACAAAGAGCCGGCTGCGATTATAGATCTTAAACTTGCAGAAACAGCTGGCTTCGACCTCCTAGAATAGACCAGGGTTTGGCCAAAAAGCAAAATCAAGAACGGCTACTGCAAGTCATCTAGCTGTTAATCGAGATTTTTTTTGGTGAGGGGCAATCCACACACTGGACCTGGACAAAAGTAAGCAATAAGTGAAAACCAGGAAACCATTCAGCTACCCAGACAACCAATGAGAAACCAATTAAAAGAAACTCGGCTCTCCAAGAAATGGGGAGTAAAACTTGCAAAGTGTATAACTCAATCTCCAAAGAAAGAGGAACAAATCTCAACCAAGAAACAACTTCATCACAATAAGAGGCTACACAAGAGATGAAAGCAATGAACTATTGTTAGTAAAAATCGCCAGGCTCTCGAAGACAACTCTCAAAAGGGAAGGGTCTAAACTCAGAACTCAGCCCTCCAAAGGAAAAGAAGCAAAACTCACAAAACATTTCCAACAATGGAGGAGCTACACAATGAAGCAAACACAATAATATAATAAAGGAAATTAGATCACAAAACTTAAGATGCCTAAGGAGCCGAGACAAGGCACCAAGCTCCAAACCACACTCCAAGCTAACCTGCACATAGAGCATTAGCATATAAAAATTATCTCCTAGCCTAGATATCCACATTTTGGGATGTAGAAGGAATCTTACGACGAAGGGACAACCTACCTCAGATAGTCTCCCCAATCTCCTTGATAATTATCTCACAGCCTCGCTTACTGCCTTGGAATTTCCTAAGATTACGTTCCCTCCAGATGCTATAGACCGTAGTAGACAACGCCAAATTACTAACCATGGTCTTTAGGGAAAGCCCACCCGAGGACTTCGCAAAAAAGCCCCACCAACCTTTCTAAGAGCCTTCGGACCAGTCCAGGCCATACTTACCAAGAACCCAATCCCACACCTGCTTAGAGAAGGGACAACTAAAGAAGAGATGGTCATGAGATTCTAAGCAACCCGAGCATAAAATACACTGAAAATCACCAGACATGCCAAACATACGGAGTCTGTCCCCCGTACTTAGTCTATCTCTAACGGCAAGCCACAGGATAAAACTAATCCTAGGGATATGGTATTTAAACAAGGCAAGAGAATACCAAAAGGGTCTAGGCTTATGAACCCAAACATCATCCCAAAGCGAGCCAATTGAAAATTTACCCCTACGCAGAGTCCATCTAATGTTATCTAGCCTAGAAGCATCCGAAGTAAACCTAACCTCACGAGCCATCTCAATCAAATCAACGGAGACAGCATATGGCCATTTCCAAGTGCCCCCATCAACCACCTTAGAAACTTTATCCAGCCGATTCAGACCAGCATCATATACAATTCTTGGCCCTTTCTCCTCCAAAATGGGACCCCAAGGATGCCAAGCGTCAAGCCACAAGAAAGTGTCCACCCCAATACCAACCTCATACCTAATAAAAGGCTTAATCAAGGACCTGATTTTGTTATGTTGTGTTGGATGACCAGATCTTTTTGCTAGATTGTTGTATATGTTGGTATTTTCTATCCGTGCGGGTTATGCGTGGAATATGATTTTTTTTTGTTAGGTCCTCCCGTCGGTTCGGCTGGGGGGTGGGCTTTTTGTGTTGTAGGAAGTTTTCCTATTGGTTACTCATGTAATTACCTGAGATATGCCTCTTGAAAATTTGTATTTTTTCTTCTTTTTTTTATGATACAATTAATTACCCAAAAAAAAGGAAGTTAGAAGAAAAATCTAGTGTTTCTTGTATTTGGCAGTACATTTGTATGTAAACCTGAGGGGATGATTGTAAAGGTATTGTTATCATGACTGAACTTTTGGAAAACCAAAGTATTTGTTTGTGATTTTATATGTATGAGAGTACTATTGCTCAAAGATAACCTATAATGAAACGAATGCTTTAATTGATAACCTCTTATACGGGTTGGTTTAGGGTTGGTTCATGGGTCCTTGGGGTTTGGGGTGTGATAGAATGGTATCAGAGCTCTAGGTTCGAATACGTAAGAGCCGTGGAAAGTAACAATGGCCTTAGTAAGTGACCTGTTTGATGGGAATAGACACCACTACACGGCATTAATTGTTTGCTTGCATGGGTTTGCGATTGAATTGTCTTGCGCATGCTATGTGATTATATGAGCTTAGAGGGTTAAGTCATAGGGTGATGTGGCATGCCATATGGCATCCGATTAACTACTTTAGAATTCAAAATAGAAAAGCGTTTGACCGACGTTCTTTCTATGTGAAATCTGAATTAGTTGCCTTGATTGTCGCGTTGCTCTGAGGCTTTCCCTCGGTAAGTGAATATGTACTTATGTGATATGACTAGGAGGTAAGCAGAGTGTATCTTGTCTTTAAAAGGTTAAGTTGGGTTTAATCTGGTTGGCTGTTGAGATATCCTTGTTATAGAAGTTATGCCTGTGGGGCAAGGATGAGTTGTGATCAGGATGGTGATGTGGGTTGTGGAAGTGTGATCCAGTGGTTGGTAAATATGGTGGGTGTAAGCTCAAGAGATGAGCAATGACTGTTTGGAGTGTGTTGTATCCATGTGAGTCGAGGGTGACTGTAGTTAGTTGCTCGTTATGTGTTGTGCTACCAGTAGTTTGACGATCAAGAACGGAAGATTGTTTGAAACCCCTTGGAGGTTGTTGGTTGTGGTTGGATATGAGGTATGGCCTAGGGCGCGTTGAGGATTATGTACGTAATGAGCCGTACCATGTCTTGAACCGTGCTATATCATGAGTCGTGTGCCCTGAGAGTGGATATGGATAGGAGCATAGTGGACGGGAACATGGTGGACGGGAGCATAATAATCCCCAGCCTCAGGTGTGTTAGAAAGTTCAGGGTTAGACAGTGTTTAGGGAATGTCCCTTACCCCGAGGGGTGTTGTTGGTAGCCACAGTGATATCTTGTGGTTTTGAAGGTTAGGTTGATGACCCTTATGTTTTCCTAGTGATATAGTGCTGAGTCGTGTTTCTTGATCGAAGTTGAAAGTGTATGAGGAACGAGTGAGTAGATTAAAGATGTTATCGACGAAATGGTTGTTGAGTAATGTGCATGTACATATGATGAGATGTATGTCGGAGGTGGTTGTGATTTGATAAGCGATGGTTTGAAGTTATTTGGAAATTTTTATGAAATAGAGGATTGTAGCTTGATTTGTTGTTCTCATAATTGGGAGGCTATGTGTAGTATGGGATGTTTGATAAGTGTGAGTGTGTAAGGCTAGTAGGACCTGTGATGGATGTTGTTAGTATAGTTGACTCGATCAACTTAGGATGACGTGTCTATATGAATAGAACCCAGGAGGGGATGATGTTGGTAGTGTGTGACCTGGCGTAAGATTTGGAGATTGTGATGTTGTCTTACCCTTAGGGGTGAGCGATAGGGTGGTGCCGTTTGGTCTAGAGTTAGTAGGCGAGGTTCGTTTTGTTAGTATTACGTGTAGTTGCTTTTATGTTCGGATAGTTGTGTGTCAGTAGTACCCGTGTAGTGACATAAGAAACAGGTGTTCTCGATTGGATGTTTTGTGTTTTTTGATGGGTGTATCGGAGCTGAGAGTTCGAGACTGTGGCGTGGCTTTTGCCAACCTATTTGGTTGTTACCTACCTGTTGGGAATCGGGTGGGTGTGATGTGACCTTGTGAAGGGATGTCCTGAAGTGAAGCGAATATGTGTGGTGTTATGTCATAGTGGTTAACCGATGAGGGTCTTATGGACTCTCGCGAGGTATCATTGGGATGTGAAGGAGTGAACGATAGTTAATGTGCTTGAGTAGAGATCTAACGGTGAAGACCTAGTGTGACGAGTGGTATAGACATTGTCAATGGTGACCCACAACTTTTGTATGATGATGTCCGATGTCTTTACAAGGACTAGTGGTGTGACGCCCCGTCCTACGGGCACGTCGGGACATACGTAACTATAAATAAGGAAGATAGTCAAGCCATGCATTTATAATTATATATGGTAATTACAACATCATTAAAGATTCAGAACTTGTCCGGCACATTTAACGATTACAGTTATCCAGAAAATTTAATAAAAGTTACAATATGTCCATGGGAAAACTAAACAAAAATCAAAAAGAGAGAATTCCACGTCTTCAAGCGGCATTGTTGGGGTCAGCTGGCTCCTGCCACTCTCCCCGCTCCTCAAAGTCTTCTTCTCCTACAAACACACCTTCCTCAAATTGTTCATCTCTTTCACCTGTGGCACGAATGTCATAAGCCGGAGCCCAAAAGAAAATTTTCTAAACCGTCTAAAAAACTCACAACAAAATATCGTACAATACATATCGTATAATACCCAATACAAATTTAAGGACAAAGAGATAGATAGTTTATCATTTTCAACAGGGCAAGCGTATATAAGAACAATTGTGCGAGTGTGTGATGCAGATGAATGCAATGTAGTTGTCTAACCCAACGTACTTCCAAAACAATATCATGAATTCCACGCCGAGAATTACAGAGTAGACTTGATGGGACCTGATCACCGAACCTATACTCGCCTCGTTGCGAAAGGTAAACCCTCGCATTGGCTACATGCCTTTGCCATTTTACGCAATGGCAATTGCGTGGGGTAATGCCTTTATCTAATTTTGTCCATCCTTATTCCAGGCCAACTGATCCCACTTGAAGGACCAGGATGCTCGTTAAGCGTCAACCCAAAGTCTAATTAAAGCTAGTGACGAACCAATGGTGCCTAATCTCCCTTTTTATCATAAACAATCTCCCATTTCATTTTCAAATATGGCAATCTGGGACGCCCTAGATCCACAACCATAGAAAGAATGATTTCATATCACCCAACCCACAATGATAGGTATGAAAGGGACTCCAATAACCCAAGATGCAATGTAGGAATGCTCATTATGTGCAATATGCTTCTTGTATACAATTAATTATTGCATGGCATATAAACACAATATGGCACAAGATACAACTTATTAGGCATAAAGTACAAGCATGCGAAGCATCAACCATAATTTATATGGCATGGATACAACCTATTAGCATGATTCCCAATCATTACATTGTTAAATTTATACACCAATTACACTCATAAGTTATTTAAAATCCATGTATTCACGTTCCAAAATGTAGCATGCCATTTTTACACTTAGCCAAATTTAAGCAATTGTTCAAGTCTCAATTTTAAAGTTACAATACTGTTTTGAGGTACCTATTCATGGATTTAATTTTTAATTTTTGAACACCAATTAGATAAAAATATTTTCTACAACTTTCATGTTTAACACTAAGGTCATATCCTAGGGCAAAAGGGTCATTTATTTTATTTAAGTGAAAATCATTCAGCACTTTACAGAGAAAAGTGCATAATTTAAGTCTCTGTTGGCCACAATTTTGGGGTATCAATTCAAGGGCTATAGGTCTGCTTTTTGGTGAGGTTTAGTTTATGGTGTTCCCTACAAGTTTCATGTTTTGTGTTAAGGTAAGTTGTTTAGAACAAATAGGTGTTATTTTTTGCCAATTTATAAATTGGGTTCAGTCAACATAAAAAGGGTCTGCAGAATAGGTTTTTAACAGAAAATGCTCAAAATCTTTGAGGTACCATTCGAGGGTATTTTGAGTTGATTTTTACTCAGTATTTAGTTTAATATGTTAGCTACATCGTTTATGTTTACAACTCTTGGATTTGGTCATTAAAAACTTAGTATTTTGGTCTCACAAAAAGGTGTGACAGAGAGCTCTGTCGGTCACTGAATCTCAACAATGACTTTGGAAATAGTTTATGACCTATCAAGATTTCATATTTTTTGCTCATTTTTTATGCACAGTAAGATAAACATGTTCTCTACAAATTTTATGTTTTGACCCAAGCTCGGTTCTCACTCTAACTTAGAGTTTTTAGGTCTGCAACTCAGAGTGGTCAAGATATGACACTCTTTGAAAAAATAGTGTATCTGGAGTTCTACCAAACGAAATCACTTTAAACCAATTTTTTATGAAATAGAACTCAAAAGTATAGGTCTGGACATAAAGATAACTTTTAGATCATATTTCTACAATTAGTTATGATATTTTAAAGTTCGTGGCAGAATGTTGGTAAGCCCAAAAAATTAGGTTATCCAATAGTTTAGCTCATGTTGTGTTCATTTTTGAGATTTTTTTTTTGCCTGCATGTCATATAGTCATACAAACCAAAACTCCATAATATATTCAAGCCATAAAGCAAAAAAATATTTACATGCAAGCACATACAAGGCTTAATCTTACACAAACAGTCCACAATCTACTCCTACGATGCCTTTTTGAGTTAATCTTTATTTCTTATTCTTATGGTTGATTATAGAGATGGATTGAGGGCTATTTTATGAGAGAATTTCAAAAGGTTTTAGGGGATTTACTTACCTTATTGGATGCTCAAAAGGTTAAAGAAGAATGAAACTTAGTTTTAATGCTCTCTCCTTGATCCTCCTAACTCCTTCCTTCTTCTTCTTTCCTTCTTCTCTCCTTCTCTCTTAGAATACTTAGAAAATTTTGGTCTCTCTCTCTCTCACTCTCTCAGCCAAACCACATGAAGGAGAATGGGGTGTTTGGGTCTTAGTTTTTATAGAAAAAATAGGTAAGTGGTTTTAAAGATGGTTGTAAGCTTTAATTAAATTTTTCTTGAATTTCATTGGGTGCATGAAAGATGTGGTCTATTTGAGACAATGAGAAATCAAACACTAAATTGAGACAATGAGATGTGGTCTACCATGTGTTCGTCCATGGTAGGTTTGGGAGGCTCAAGATCTGAATTTGCATTATTTTACGGTCTAAATTGTATATTTGGTACCATTTTGTGAAAGAGAATACATAAAATATTAATTTATGTATCTTTTTGATATCTAAACCAACTAAAACCTATTATAGTAGTGTGTTTATAGTTAATTTAATCTTCTCATGATTTATCAAAATTTTGATAGCAATTAATTAAATAGGTGTAAGTTTTTAAGTTAAATTAAGCTAGTTTGACAAAAATTGACTTTTTGACTTATTTATTATGTAGAGATTTTAAATAATTATTTGTTTACTTTTGTTGACCTACATTATTATATTATTATGTATATTACTTGTATAAAAGGTATTAGATTATAATAATATTTAATTTATACATCGTTTTCTTATTTTTAAGCTTAAAAGGCAAAAAGTAGCTTTTTGAGAACAATTACCTAGGTGGCCAGCCATGCAAGGGCAATTTGGTCATTTTTGTTGTTATTTTGTCTTTTATTAATTAATTATATATAAATATCTAATTTTGGGCATCCATATGTCAAATTTTAGATTTTTATGACTTTTTGCTGTACTATGGGCAAAATGGTCATTTTACCCTAATTATGAGAACTTTTAGTTTTAAATTTTATATTTGATATTATTTACTTAATTTAAGCTGTCCTGAGACTTTTCTGAGTATTAGAACTTTGCCTCTGAGTATTTGGTCTTTTTAGGGTTTTCGGGCCAAATTTAGGATTTCGGGTTAATTAGGGTTTTTCTTGTTCATGTAGCGACTTAAGTTCTCATTGTTTATCCATCGCTAATACTAGGGTTTGAGCCGGGTTGCTATATGTGGTTAACCCTCTTTCAAACCGAGTGTGTACTGGTGGCCCTAAGAGGTAGTGACATAAAGTAAGAGTCTAGAGTTGACTCGGGAATTCTTTAAGAGGAGAGATGTTTCATAATTGGTTATCTGGTGTGATTGTTCATCCTTGGTGTGAATTAAACGTTGGGATTCTATAAGTGTGGGTTCATTTGCCTATAGTTTCTTGAAAAGACTGTTGCTTTTGTTAGAGTTGATATACTAAAAATCATATTTTTAGTATTTAATTTTATTTTAATAAAATTAACTTTTTATTTTATGAGAATCTTTATGAGCAATGCATGCATATTATTTCTTTGTTATGCATGGATGTCCAATATTCTATATAGTATTTAATCTGGTGTGTAGAGTACAACTTGCACACAGAAGATCAGATTTTAAGTTCTTGCAGAATATAAGTCTTATGTTCACAGTTTAGATGAAAATGGACATACCATCAGTATGACTGTAGCACATAATTTTAGTAGCTCTGTCTTGATTATGGAGAATACATAATAGCGTCGTCTATTATTCCAACTCTCTGTGCTAATACGCTTTGTGTGTATTGAATGGGATATTTGGGGTAATTAATTTTATACTAACTATATAAATTAATTCACACCCCAAGGTTATTATGAATAGTGCTTATCCTCTTAATCTTGAAAAAATTATTGATTTGCGTATATTTAATATTCGTTGTTTTGATTCATTAGAATGTGCGATCTTATATGAGTCTATATTCCCAGTGAATTGGATAGCGGTATTATTTATATGGCGAATATTAATTATTGATGAAATCCACGTTTCGAAAGATCAGGATTGACGACACCCCCTTAAGGAAGCTTATAAGTTTTAATTTGGTCAAACCCTGCAGATGGATTTAATTATCCGGCGGTCAAATAAGTTAAGCAGAAGCGTTTAAGGAATATCAAGATACCGATTAAATTAAATTTTCAGTAATTAAATTTAATTGACGGGTGTCGAGAATCTTAACGTGGAGAAAAAATGGTAAACATTTAATAACATGAGCTCAATACTATATGGTCTTTAAGATTATGGGTCAGAGTGCAATTATAGTTCTTTAGTGGTGTGAACTATAATTCGGTGTTTTATGAAAATTACAGAAATCGCTGCTGATTTTTTATAATTGTAGATACCGCTATGAGATTTACTTAATTGCAGAAACCGCTGATACGTGTTTATATTCCACTAGAAGTCTTACTCATAATTACTCCCCAGGTCCCTACTGTAGCCCTATATATACGGGAAGGCTGAACCAGTTTTATAACTTATCTTTTAAGACTAAAGCTGTCTTGGTTCTGCCAGTACGAGTTCTCGGAGTATTATAGCCCACACTATATTCGGGAATCGTATAAGGAAATACAATAGAAGATCTAACAGGAGTTTCAACTCGGATCAAATCATAGTTGAAGATTCGACCGGTAAAAAGGAATTCTTCTAAATTAACTTTGGTTGCACGAATTTTATTTTTGATCGTTCGACGTCAAAAGTTTTATGTGGAGCCCGTTTCGGCGTTTGCCCGTCCAGTTACTTTTTTATCGAAAATCGTTTACAAAAACAATTATCTTAACAGTTTTGCCTCCAACAATTGGTATCAGAGCCGATTTATTTTTTGTTTTTAATTATCGGGGTCGGGTAGTTTTAGAACTGTTGCTAACTTTGTTTTGACGGGCGTCCTTATTTCGATTTTATGATCGTCGTTTATTTTTTCATATTTGATTGAATGTAGTGAATGATGGTTATTTTTTTAATCACGGGATTTGACCGTGATAGATTGAATGTCAGCTTTCGGGACTAGGATCGATGTAATAGATAGTTTTATATTTTTAAATATCTGTTTAAATTATTTAAGAACAGGTTGAACATGTCCAAGAACACGAAGAACGGAAGTAGCACCGGCTGTGGTTCGGGTTTTTAACGGGCCACAGATCTCGGTAAGATTTTAATGGTATTAAACATTTTTTTTCTGATGATTTTTTCTGCAGTATTTATATATATATAATAACATAAAAACAAGTCAAAATAGCAAGGAAAAATCATCAAAATAGCCCGGTTTCGGCAGCTTTGCCGGCGCCGGTTCAGCGACGATTTTTATGATTTTTTAGGACGTTTTTGGGATTGTTTTTTAGAAAGTTTTTTAAACTTAAAATAATAGTAAAACATACCTCAAAATACTATAAAAAACCAAAAAAAAAATGCGCCAAAGAGTGCACTAAAAAAGAAAAAAATAGCAGCATTTTTTTCTGGCGACGACAACGCTATAGCAGCAGCTTCTATGATATTTTTTGATAGTTTTTTGGGCTGTTTTTGAGCAAATTTTTTGACAAAAAGATTCTACTTTTCAAAAGCTTTTCAACAATATAAAATACGTTGAAAACAGAGCTCGGATGAGATCAAAATGGCCTTGGGAAGTTGGCGATTAAAGGGGGCGGCGTCGGGTGCGGCGGCAACAGCATTGTTTTTGAGCATTCTTTTTCATATAAAAATAGTACTTTTTGAGAGCTTTCTTTTGATATAAAGTACGTCAAAAATCGAGTTCGGGAAGAGGTCGAAAAATCTCTGGGAAGTTAGCTGCGCTGTGTTGTTGCAAACCGTTGCGTTTTTTGAGATTTGGACAGTTTTTTCGGCCAATTTTCGGGCAGGATCCCAGCAGATTCTTTCACAAAAAAATCTCATATTTCGAAAGCTTTCCACCGATATAAAGCTCGTAGAAAACAGAGCCCGGATGAGGCTGCAGGAGCCACCTAAAGGCGGCGGCAAGGCGACGCCGACGGTGGCTGGTGGTGGCCCAACGATTTCTCTCTCCCGGTGTTGCTTTGTCCAGATTTTCTTATGTATACGAGACTGATATGATATATAAGTATATATCATATAGTATCAGGAAAGCCTGATGCAACCAGGACACTAAATCAAAGGCGAACAGGGATTGAAACAACTGACTCTCTAAGGGAGATTAAAACATCTCAGTATTTTACTTGGATCATAAAGTTGGGATATATGCATATCATGTTTATATATATATATATATATATATATATATATACTGCGTGGATAATTGTACAATTAATTTAATTAATTGTACATCTCAGTATTTCATTGATGACTACTCAAGGTATGGATACATTTACTTGATACACCGTAAGTCTGAATGCTTTCAGAAATTCAATGAATTAGAGGTGAAGGCAGAGAAGCGTCTAGGTAAAAATATCAAATCACTACGATCCGACCGTGGTGGAGAATACCTCTTTGGAGAGTTTAAGGACTACTTGTCATTAGAGGGGATTACATCCCAGTTAACTGCACCTGGCACTCCACAGCAGAATGGTGTAGCAGAAAGAAGGAATAGGACTCTTATAAAAATGGTAAGGTCCATGATGAGTTATTCAAGTTTACCCGATTCATTTTGGGAACTCGCTTTAGAGATAGCAGCTTATATTTTGAACTTGGTACTTTCTAAGTCAGTACCTTCTACTCCCATAAAATAGTGGACCGGACATAAGCCTAGTCTGAAACACATTCTGATTTGGGGGTGTCCAGCACATGTGCTGAAAGAGAACGCGGGTAAGTTGGAATCGAGGACAGAAGTCTGTTTATTTGTAGGGTATCCCAAGGGAACGAAGAGTGGTCTGTTTTATATTCCTAAGGATCATAAGGTCATTGTTAGCACCAATACCCGATTCTTAGAAGAGAATTATATTATGGATCACAGGCCCAAAAGTAATATTGTTTTGGAAGAACTGAGAGAAATTACCAGTAAAACGGAAGAACAAGTCATTGATATCTCATTACCTCGTCGTAGTGGGAGGATTATCGAGACAGGTGCAAATCAAGAACAGGATGCTGACGCACAGGGTTCTAATTCTACACGGCGTGTTACTGCTAGTACACAGACACAGATAGTGCCTCGTCGTACTGGGAGAGTTGTTCATCAACCTGACCGGTATATGTTATTAGGAGAGTCTTTTGACAGAATCTCGGCAGAACTAGATACAAAGCTCTGTTACTACAATGAAACACTTTAAGACAAAGATGCAGATCTTTAGCAAAGAGCTATGAATTCAGAGAAAGAATCTATGTATTCTAATTAGGTCTGAAAACTTGTAGAACCACCCGAAGGGTTTGTTATGTATGAACTTCAATAATGATTTGTTTACTTTTGTTGACCTATAACACTATCTTATTATGTATATTACTTATTCAACAAGTATTGGATCATCATAAAACTTAATTCAATACCATTCTCATCGTTTTAAACTAAAAACAAAGCAAAAGGTTCAACAAGTTCGAAGTGGCCTCAAACCTTTTAATATGGAAAGTTTGGATGAGCTCAGAGCCCGACTCCTTCGTCTTCGGGGATTGAGCCTTGCGAAAGGAAAGTCAAGCGATAGGAAGTTATCCCCTGACGGTTCTGGCGCTGAATCGGACCAGGATACTGAGTTGGACCAAGCAAATCTTATGCTTCGTATGGCCCACCATGATAAAAGCTTGGCGGAGGATCGTATTGAACGCATCTCAGAGGAAATCGCCCATCGTGACTCTGCTTCCTTTGATCATGTGGAGGAAACTCACAGTAAGCATAGATGGAGTAATATGGAACATGAGAATCCTACTCGGGACCCAAGCTTCGAGGCCCCTGCATTTCGAGGTAGGGGAGGAGGTCGGGCTCCCTTTCGGGAAAGCGGTGGTGCCAGGTTTGGGGGTCAGCGTACCCAAGGCCGTGGGGGTTTTGGGGCCCCTGGTTTTGAGCCCTCTAGGTATTGGGCTAATGTTGTTGCGCATGGCACAGAGGGACAACATCCAGGCAATGAAGCTGCGAATTTAGGTGCACCTAAGGTGCTTGACAAAAGTTCTAAGCCAACCTCATGGGCCTCTTCCCGTTCTTTGAGTGCTACTTTGGAATATATTGAGACTCCTCACTCTATGTCATTAAGATTGAGAATTTTCTTGTGGACGAAAAAACATGGGATGATTGCTTGGTTGGATATTTTTTAGATTCCATATTAGCCTTTGGGTTAGTTCGAGCGGCTGCTAGAGCCATGTGGACCAAGATGAGCTGATTGATGGGCTGGGAAATGATCGTGGCTTTTTCATCTTTAAATTTAAATCAGTTGAAGCTATGGAAAACATTATGGATAGGGGACCTTGGCATATCTCAGGTAAGCTTTTGGTGCTGAGAAGGTGGAAAAAAAGGTTTTCCTTTACAAAGGAAGCTATTTCCAAAATCCCAATTTGGGTAAAGTTTCATAATTTACCTCTTGAGTTCTGAAATTGTCCTTGTATTAGCAGAATATCTAGTGTTGTGGGTATTCCCTTATACTTGGATCGAGCCACTGAAACTAAACAACGAATCTCCTTTGCGTGGGTCTGTATTGAAATTGACGTGAGTAAAGCTTCGAAACATTCAGTTACAGTCAAGTGTGATGGGGACACTATTCTGGTTGTTGTGGAATACCAAGGCTTGCCAGCAGTCTGTTCTCTATGTAAAGAATTTGGTCATGAAACGAAGAAGTGTAAATTTGCCAAGTCAACGGCTACTCACTCTGAATGGGTTCAAGTGGGCAAGGGGAAGGAAACCTATGGCGGGGTCCAAGTTCTAGGGGAGGTCCAGTCTGTCCCTTCTTCTTCTAATCTTGTTCCATGTGAGGTTATTCCACGATCAAAGCAGGTGGTTGTCAACGAGTCAAGGGAGATAGGTACTCGGCGTGGAATCAGCCCCACGGCAAGTGCTCATTCCTCTCAGGAGGTGGGCCCTTTGGCAAGAGGGAGTCCAAACAATCCAGGTGAGGCTGCGGTTACTCCTTGCAAACTAGCTGCACAGGATGAGCTTGGGCCAAAACTGGCAGGTCGGTCACCGATTACATGGAGAAAATCTACTCAGTTCCGTGAGAAGATTTTGGTTGAGGGCCAAGGCACTGAGCAGGAGCCTTTAACTCCTCTGGAGGATAGTGATCCTGAACCAACTCTATCCACATCCAGGGACCAATTTGGTAGGAACATGAATAGCAGCAAGAAGAAAAAGAAAAGGTTACTTCGCTAAACTTTTTTTTTATATATGTCTAAAATAATTTCCTGGAGTATAAGAGGTCTTAATAGTAGTGTTAAGCAACAGGAACTACAAAATTTTGTTAGAAAACAACACCCGAAACTTATGGCTATTAATGAAACTAGGGTAAAAGAAAATAATGCTAGTTCTATTTTTGAAAAAATCTGGTCAAGTTGGCACCTTGCCCATAACTATCCTTTTGGGGTTTTAGGTAGATTGTGGGTTTGTTTGGATCCTGGTAACCAATGTTTATGTTTATGTCATGGGGTTTTGTTAATGTTTATGTCATGGATACTGGTAACCAATGGATTCATTGTAGAGTCGTTTTTGTGGAGGAAAATGTCTCCTTTTGGGTCACTTTTGTGTATGGTCTTAACACTCCGGGGGAAAGAGATCATTTATGGAGTAAGATCAGGTCTCTTGCTAATGGGCTTACAAACTCTTCTTGGTTATTGTTTGGTGATTTTAATGCTGTGAGATATCCTTATGAGCGTTTTGGTGGTTGTGATAAATGGGCGTCCCATATGGATGATCTCAATAAATGTCTTTATGATGCGGAGCTTGATAATCTTAGGTATAGTGGGATTCAATTCACGTGATCTAATAACCAAAAAGAGGATAAGTTTATAAAAACTAAGATTGATCGAGCTTTGCTTAATGAGGCCAGGGTGACTTCCTTACCCCAAACCACTGCTCTCTTTTGCCCCCTGGTATTTCGGATCATGCCAGGATTGAAATTTTACTTAATCTTGATGGTTTTAAAGCAAGGAAACCTTTTAAATACTTTGATTTCTGGGCTAAGAGTCCTCTCTTTATTCCTTTGGTTCGAAAAGTTTGGCAAGAGAATGTCGTAGGGTCTGAGATGTTTCAAGTTACCAGAAAACTTAAGATGTTGAAAGTTAAGTTGAAACACCTGAATAAAGAACAGTTTAGTGAGATATCCACTAGAGTTATAACTCAGAAAGCTGTTCTTGAGGATCTTCAGATTAGGCTGGATAAATACCCCAATGACTGTCTCATTGCGGAGCAAGAGAGAGCCGCCTACAAGTCCTATATGGATTTAAGTTTGGCGGAGGAGAGCTTCCTTAAGCAAAAGGATAGAATTCAGTGGCTCAACCTGGGGGATCAAAATTTCAAATTTTTCTTTAAATCTATCAACTTTCAGCGTAACAAATCTCGTATCTCTATGGTTACTCTTGATGATGGTACGATTTGCACTGATCGTCAGGGCATATCTGATCATATTGTTGGTTACTATAAGGATCTTTTGGGTTCTGCTGTCTTTTCCATGGGGATTGTTGCTGAGGAGGTTCAAGACCTCATCTCTCACAAGTTGTCTCCTCAGAGCTCGACGACTATGGTTGGGGAGGTCACCACTGAAGAGATTAGGTTGACTATGTGGTCCTTGAAAGCTAACAAGGCCCCTAGCCCTGATGGCTTCTCTGTGGGTTTTTTCAAGGATGCCTGGGAGGTTGTGGGTGATGATGTCACCCATGCGATTAAGTGTTTCTTTGACTCTGGTTATATGTTACGGGGAGCTAATACGACCCCCATTGCCCTTATCCCCAAAGTTCTCAATCCCTCATCTGTTAAGGAGTACCGTCCCATGTCGTGTTGTAATACTATCTACAAATGCATCTCTAAGATTATTGCTAACAGGATTAAAGGGTTTCTGCCTAAGCTTGTTTCCTCATCCCAGTCGGCCTTTGTCAAGGGAAGGCGGATTACGAATAATATTTTCCTTTCCCAGGAGCTGCTTAGAGACTACCATAAATAGAACAAAGGCCCTAGATGTGCGCTTAAGGTCGATCTTATGAAGGCTTATGACAATGTTAGATGGGACTTCATGGAAGTCGTCCTTAGATGCATGGATTTCCCTGAAAAGATGGTTAGCTGGATTAGAAAATGCATGACTTCTCCCAGTTTCTCGGTTAGCATTAATGGGGAGCTAAATGGTTTCTTCCAAGGTAAGAAAGGCCTTAGATAAGGGGACCCTTTGTGCCCCTACCTTTTTGTCATAGCTGTGGAGGTTTTGTCTGGTCTATTCCGCAAACATACTACTGCGATGCCTTTCAATTATCATTGGCGATGTAGTAAGGATAAAATTGTACATCTGTGTTTTGCTGATGACCATATGATTTTCTCGAGAGCCGATGTCTAGTCGGTTAAGGTTGTTAGGAAAGTATTAGATGGTTTCACTCGGCTGTCTGGCCTCTCCCCTAGTCCGTCGAAGAGTGATGTTTATTTTTCTGGGGTGGGGGGTCAAACTAAGCAAGAGATTTTAGATACCCTTGGCTTTAGATAGGGTATGTTACCTGTCCGGTATCTTTGGGTCCCTTTGATTACTACAAAACTTGCCTATAAGGATTGTAAACCCCTCATTGGTAAGAATGCTAATAGAATTCATGTTTGGACAAGAATGTTCTTATCTTATGCGGGTCGCCTCCACCTTATTGGCTCTATTCTGTTTTCTATGCAAGTCTATTGGTCCTCTCTGTTTATCCTTCCAAAGAAGGTCTACAAGGAGGTGGAAAGTCTTTTATAGGCTTTCTTATGGAGTGGTTCGGATATAACGTCGTCCGGGGCCAAGGTTGCATGGGCTGAGATTTTGTGCTCCTCGAAAAGAAGGAGGGCTATGGATTAAATCTCTTGTTATGTGGAACAAAGCCGCCGTGGCTAAGCATATTTGGTTTCTCCTTACCGGGGGGAATGTCTCCCTTTGGTGTATGTGGATTAAGTCCAATATCCATCGAGGTAACTCTTTCTGGTCAGTTAAGATTCCTCAGTCGGCCTCTTGGTGTTGGCGGAATCTCCTTCAGCTCCGCCCATTAATTAAACCCTATCTCAAATACGAGGTTGGTAATGGTCAGGATATCTTTTTGTGGTTGGATCCTTGGCACCCTTGGGGCTCTCTTATTGAAGCTAGAGGCCCTCGCATTATTTACAACTCGGGGCTTGATCGCTTGGCTAAAGTCAAAAGCATTGTGAATGGTTGCAATTGGAGATGGCCCCCTACGGTCTCTATTGACTTGATTGAGATGGCAAAAGCAGTCTAGCTCATGCCTAATTCTTCGAAACCTGATTCTATTAAATGGATTCTCCATGATGGGATATGTTCTATAGGATCTCTAATAGAGGCTCTCCGTGTTCCCAAACCTCGCCCTATATGGCACAATCTTCTTTGGTTTAAGCATCATATTCCCAGAGTCAGTTCCATCCTTTGGATTGTCGTAAGGGGTCGTCTTAATACTGGTGATAGGCTTAACCTGCTTGGGATAGGTTGTGACTACAGCTGTAGTCTATGCTCTGGTTTTATGGAGTCACATGACCATCTTTTCTTTAACTGTACCTTTTCCCAGCAGGTTTGGTCTGGTGTCTTAGGAAAATGTCATCTTGTCTGTGCTGAGGTCTCCTGGAGGGATTGGTGGTCCCATTTTGCAATTGGTGGGGTTAACACTACGCTAAGTTCTTTGGTTCGTAAGTTGACCTTTTCCGTCACCGTTTATTGTATTTGGAAAGAGCGTAATTCTCGCAAATTCTAGAGTCAGAGAATGGGGCCTGAGGTGATCCTTAAGGAGATTACTAAGTTAATTAGGGGGAGGATTTCTTCACGCCGTCGAGTCCTCGACTCTCCTGCCAATAGAGATATTCAAGAGAGTTGAGGTGTGTGCCCGAATATTTTTGGTACTAATTAATTAACTGTCATTTCATCTCTATGTAGTGATGGGCCAGATTTTCATGTGAGATCTGGGAATTTTTTTACTTAGAGAGTTGAGAGATACACATTGAGTGAGTGTTGGTGAGGATTCTAACTGCTATCTCCTGTTAGTATTCTCTCTTGTGCAAGATTGCGTGAAAGGTATTAGGGAGCTGTGAGTTTTGGGATCTCTTGCTTGGAGGGTTGTGTGAAACACTCTCTTTGTTTCCTATGTAGTAGTAGCTGGCGTGTGGATCTCAGTGAAACTTGATTCTTTTTTATTGGAGGGCAGAGAGATATACTACTAGTGGAGTGGGTGAGGCCTCTGTATGAGTGTGTTCTCTTATTTTTTTATGTCATTTCCTCAGGTCACGGGTCCTCGCATATCCCAGGATGAAAAAGCCGTGATGGTGGAGGTTCTTTTGCTCCTTTGGGGTTTTGGAGCTGTTGGTCCAATCTGCTTATATTTATATACTTATGGTTTCTCCTAGCTATGGGGGTTGTCCATAGCTTTTTCAGTTTTGTGGACATTTGAACTCTTGGCACTGGATTTTGGGGGACGTTTTGTGTTTTTGATGTACTCTTTGCACAGGTTTATTATTCGGTTTACTCCCTGTGATACTTTTGTTGGGGCAGTTTTTGTTTGCTTTTTGTTATGTTCGGTTATGCTATTTCTGTTCCAGCATGTAGTTGTTTTTCTGGTTTATTCAGTGGGCTTGAGCATCTTTTGGTTTGTCCATCCAGTAGCATGAAGTCCCTTTACAGATGTCCGATTTTGGGCTTGAACAGGCTTCGGCTTCAGCATGAATTCTGTTTGGATTGCGTTTGAAAGGGGGTTGCTCATCCTGTAGCATGAAATCTCTTTACATATATCCGATTTTGGGGTTTGAACAGGTTTCGGTTCTTCATATATACTTCCTTTGTATTCTGTTTGTTTTGTCTTGGTTTCAGCTCAGCCTAAAGCCGGTCTGGTGCAGCTTTGGTCTGTTAGTTTAAGGTTTATCTTGCTTGTTTGGGTTGTAAGGCCTGGGGTATGCCCCTTGTAATCATGTTTTTCTTTCTTCTTTTATGTCACATTTAATTACCCAAAAAAAAAGAAAGAAAAATGTCACTTTTTGGTACTCTTCCCAAGGTGGTCGGCCACTAAGGGGTATTTTTGTCATTTTTTATGTTATTTTGTCTTTTGCTACTTAATTGCACTTAAATCTTAAATTTAGGGTATTCATGTGTTAAAATTTAAATTTTTTAGACTTTTTGCTGTACCAAGGGCAAAATGGTCATTTTACCTTATTTATGAGAATTTTTTTATTTTTAATTCATTATTTCATGATATTTACTTCATTTAGAATGTTAGGAGACTCTCTGGTGCTTAGGTTTTGTTGTCTGAGTTTTGGACCTTGTTAGAATTTTTGGGCCGAACTTAGGATTTTCGATTCGAGTTCGGATTTTGAACCCCGTTCGTGCTCTATAACCTTGTGGACTATCCGTCACTAATACTTAGGGTTTGGGCTGGGTCTTTACACGGGTTGTTATCAATCGGATTGTTACAACTAAGGTTTGTATCTGGTCGTTACAAATAATTCTTATAAAGTTTTTAAGGCTGTTCTGACACCTTTCTTTATGAGTGAAAAATCTTGAATATTTTCTTAAAAATCTCACTAAGTGTCCTTCGCGAAAGTTTTAGGGAACATCTTAAACTATAACATATCCAAAAATTAGATAGTTTGAAGTTAATTTAGTACCCCAAACATGCTATTCTAATTAGGTTAAAAGTGCTGAATTTTGAAAAATTCACTCAGACTTAAAGTATGCTTTTAATTGGTTAGGCACCATGAGGGTTGTACCTCGGCATAACGATAATTGTACCCTATGTGTAATAGTGGTTATATCTTATGTTTCAAATTGATTGTAGCATGTGCATAAAATGATTGTACATCATGCTAAAGTAGTTGCACCTTATGCTTAAAATGGTTGTACTTTATGCCTTGGATTGGTTGTACCATGAGTATTGTAGTAGTTACAACTTGAAATATCATGGGTCATACGAGTCGTTTCTCGTGCATTGTGAGTTGTACCTGTAACATAGTCAGTGGGTATATCACTTTGGAGTCGGTTATACCATTATTTCTTAGCCTAGGATGCCCCTAGTGGCTAAATTGTAAGATTTTAGAATACTTTTTTGTAAAACACTCTGGGTGCATTCCCGGTGTAAATTTTGTAACTTTGGAGGGTGAAACCCAGTTTGGGTTGGACGTGGCGAAGCTATCAGGATTCTTTAAGGTGGGCACTGCCAGATAAGGCACGTGATTGGCACTAGACCCCACGCCGTCTGTTGATGGCTTTAGTGTTCAATTTGTTCATAAGTCTACTCTTGGCAATCCCGACGTGGAATTCCGTTGGTTGGTTGTGGTCGAGAGTCTAGTCGTTCTCATGTATACCATTCATTATCATATTTTGTGAATGATTTAGTTAAGTTTGTATAATTGACATTTAAACTATTGACTACATAATAAATTTTACTACATGTCATTGATTTAGGTGGATTATGTGATGAGTTTGATTAGTAGGATTTTCTATATTTTTTTTCTGAGCTTTGGCTCACGGCGTTATGTCGCAGGAGGAGAAGAAGAACTCCAAAGTCAAATAAGGTTTTGCTAAACAGGGCGACTGCCAAGAGTCATAAGATTTTGGAACCGCATGAAGAAATATTTAATCTTCTTCTTTTGTCGCTTTCAAGTTGTAATTCATTTAGTTGTCTGTCTCTTATCTTAAGATATTTTGATGAATGACGGTAATAAATATTATCATTTGGTTGAGGATGAGGGAACTTTGGATAATTTTAATTATAGTACTTTATTTAATTATGAATGAACCCGCTAGTACAATCCTTATTATACATGTATATATGTCCTAACGTTTTCGAAAATTGGGGCATTACATTTTATAAAGATATGCAAGTTAGACTTTTAACTGAGATTCAGTGTACTAATTTTAATTGAACTATTATTTTAATCTTTGAAATATGAATATATATTATATTGGTATATGTTTATTTATATGTATTTATGTAGTGATGATGTCCTGGGAGCTTTTTGAATTATGTAATAATTTATTTAGAATTTTGGGTGCATATGATGATAAAAGAAACCTAAGTTTTTCTCTCCTTTATTTTATTATTGTAGTTATTATCATTATTATTATTATTTTAAGTCGTGGAAGCATACAGATCATGTCTTGGAAGTTAAAATATTTATTGTATTTTAAGGTATAATATTTTGGCACATATTCCTAGGTGATCATATATGTATTTATTTTACATATATACATTATATATATATAATG
>JAULJZ010151904.1:0-30104 GCA_032270985.1 Heliamphora pulchella | reverse complement strand
AGAATGGCCTACCATCGGGGAAAATTGAAAGGTAGAGTCGAGCCGGCTTCCGTGGAAAATTCAGACTTTTCTGAGCTAACCATATGAGGAACCCTTTATATATATTTAGAACAAGGTTGGGGTTTTGGTTTCTCATTTGAGATCTTACTATTATATACAAATGAATAATTGTGTTAATTCACACTTTACCTCCGGGTTGGATTGTGGCAACCTTAATTAGCTTGAAGGATGTAAGGGATATTAGCCAAAGTCCCTAACACCTGTGAGCTTGAATCACAATAATGGAACACATATTGCAATTACGACTTTTACCCCAAACTTCTTTTGATTATTTTGACGCACCAACTAGGCTAATTACGAAATCATATTGTTAGCTTTGACTCGCATCCTAGCTCGTCGAAGGGCTAGATTTGCCTCAATTATTTCTCTCTTGCCTTTCTTCTAACTATGTGTGGGAAAGCCCCTATAGTTTATCTTTTCAGATTTTGAAGATACCTCGCGAGTCCACTACATAGTCTCAAGAGTTTTGATCTTAAGATGTTTTGGAGAAAAGTTGCATTTTGTACCCATTCTATAGTAATAGATGTACTTGTAGATGAGAGATGCACATAATTTGTAAATGTTAGTCTTCTGTGGGATAATATATGTAACTCCCAGGTATATATATTTAAAACAAGGCTGTGGTTTTGGTTTTTCATTTGAGATCTAACTATTATATATAAACAAATAATTGTGTTAATTTACACTTGACCTCCGGGTTGGATTGTGACAACCTTAATTAGCTTTAAGGACGTAAGGGATATTAGCCAAAGTCTCCAAAACCTGTGAGGTCGTATACATACCGCAATTAGCACTTTTATCCCATAATATAACTATTGAGGTCTAATACCTGAGACGAAAGGTAACTAGAAAAAACTAGGAGAGATCAAACCAAGGGGGAACAATACGTGTCTAATATAAATTAATTTCCTCTCATAGTTCAACCTCTATCTAAATGGACATCTCCATTAACGAAGGCAGCCTATCATTAGTCTCTAGTTTTTCCCCTTTTTCAGAGATATTGTGATCCGAAACAAAAGAGACAGAAGAGGAGAGAGGGAACACACAAGGGGCCACAATCCTAATTCTCAAGGACACTCAATATATTATTAATCAAAAATGATGATTACATTGATAGCCACCTTATTTATAGGCTAATTCTAACATAAAAGAAAATAATAAAATATCCTAAATAATAGCTTAAATAACTCATAAATAACTCCTAATAAATTAAATAAATACCAACGGCACTTATTGGATCAAAGGTACTTATTAACTTGTTTTGAGCCTTTAGATTTAACTCGAGGTTTCCAAATTGAATAACAGCACTCTAACCAATCAATGGTTGCGAAATCAATTAAACAACATTCAACAAATAAGTTACTTTAATGAGTGTATTTTAATTTAACTTTATATCAATGGGAAGTTGCAGAGAAGTTCAGCACAGATTTCATCATAAATGAATTTCGTGATAAGAAAAAATGTCGACACATTTTTCATGGATAACTCAATGTGTTGATTATTCTATTAGAAAAATTATATTTTCATGCATATTCTTTTTTTGTAATATCTTTGGAATAGACTTTTTATTTGGTCTCCTCAGTATTTAAATAGAATGTGAACTCTTTTATGATTTATTGAATCTCTATCTATAATCTATATACATGTGCATTGGATTTATGTGTTATAAACAAAGATAGTTATTGTAATTAGTCTAGATTTTTGTAGACAAGAGTTGGACCCCCACATTAAAGGTTCTGGCTCCACCTATATATAATAGATAATGTGCCATCCACATGCTCTTAAGAGAAAAAGAATAGGGGGATTTTGGCAGCATTTGGGTGGGTAGATGATTGCAGTCAAATGGGTAGAGAGAGTACAGAGTGCAGTTCTTGTATAAGTGAAGGAAGTCGGTGTGGTCACGAAATGAGGCAACCGTTGGAGAAATGTGGGTGTACAAGTGCACATAAGATGAATTGCAAGGGCATCTCACAATCAAGTGCAAATTCCATGGTGATTTCTTATCCTCTAAACCATATCCTAAGAGTAAGTGCTTTGAGAGCATAGAGGAGAAACCTTTGACTGAGTTGTGATCAGGGGTGGCAAAGATGAAGCAAACAATGGAGAGAGAAAGAAAACAGTAGGATGGCATTACTTTGAAAACTTGACGACATTTTGAGGAAATTTTTGTCTTTAAAAATTAGTTCACTATCCAAACAGGTGAGCGAGCTACACTTGTTAATTTGGATGAAAAATAAGATGGTGTAGTTTAGTCCAAAACCATTCGGAAGTTATGTGGTGATAAACGAATGTGAGTGGGACAATTTGCACATGGCCTATACCACAAGGCCGCAAAGTGACTTTTTCCCTATAAATAATATTTAATACATTAAACAGAAGCTATAACGGATAAATAATAATTCACAATAAAAAAATTATAAATTTGTCATATAACATAACTTAAAAATCAATTATATTTTTACTCAAATAGGTTATCATTAAAACAGAAAGCCAAGCTATTTTATTGAGCACATTACTTTACTAAGAAACAAAATAAATGAATGGATCTTACCCTTGAAGAAAGCACAAGAGATTAGCATGCAGCCAACATAGAAATGGCTATGACATAAGCTTCCCAGGAAAGAAAATATTTGTTCTTATGCAGCAATAGTACAAGCGTCAACTTCTGCCCACGCCAATTTAAACATAGGTGCACACACGCACACACACACACACACACGAAGACTTCTATAAGATGATTGACGCTACATAGAGAGACTATTCCTACAAAATAAATTCTCAGCAGTATCTGATCTATAAAGACAATAGAGAAGTCTAGATCAAAATGTAAAATACCTTGCCAACTGAGTAATAAACTCACAGTCATCAACTTCTTCAATGTTGATGCCTTGATGGAACATGGATAATAACTAGTTTGTCTGGTGTTACATTGCCCTTGTCCTGGCAAATGACAAACCATAAACCTAGTCTAAAGGCACATAAACTATCAATGGAAACCTCTAGAAAAACATTATCAGATTAATGAAAGTCATAAGATAATTTCTAAGTAAGTTATGTTTGGCTAGGATTATTCAAGCTCTTTTCTCATAATGACATTAAATGATTTCTTATAATTGATAATGACATAATTAAGCTTTTTACTTAATTGAATAAAGGTAATCACTTTTAGTCAGATAGCTGCACAACTTATCTCAAACTCACAATTCAAGCATCGGATGATCTAGATGTATTAACTGATGAGACTAGTAAACAAGTATATAGAACTCAATAAAAAAGGAAGCAGAAAAGATCCACTAATTGACTTGTGCCTGCAATTTTGCATGACCAACAATGATCCATGACCTTGTTTGGCCTGTCGCTGGACTTGCTTAATTGACTACAAATAAGCGAAGCCAATAACTATCACAACTGAAATATTGTTTGAGAAAATAAAAAAATGTCATGGATGATTAATCATATATCAAACATGACATACTTCCTCAGGATGCCATCCTTCACTGAGTAAGCTGCACAATAAACTTAGTGAAACCCTACCTATTCCGCTCCTTGGCAATTAAAAATGTAGCATAAAGCTAATCATCCATGACATTTTTCATGCCAAGGCCTCACTGCAGTTAATAAATTAACAAATTGTAGGAACCAGAAATTATCTGTTGATAACCCATTGATTCTAACCAACTTCTAGGTATCAGAACTACAATAAAGACATATACATAAGGAAAATCTAGAAAGTACATAATATATTATACCAAGGAAAAACAATAAATAAATGTGTCAAAATTGAGGGCTCAAAATGGTTGGTTGGAAATGGAGCTAGCACTGGTTTCTGGTTCCACTGCAGGCTCTCTGATATTCCTCTCATTGAAGGTGCCTTCCTTTTTTTTTACCAGGCCAACTCACACCAAACTTTCCACTATATTCCCATGAATGATAATTTTCTTTTCTATTCTCCAAGATCCAAAAGAATAGCAAAACAAACATACTATGCACAAAAATACAGATAAATGTTCTGGAATTTGGTAGCAGCTAAACCCGAGTATACCTTAGTAACAGAATCACTCTTCTGCTTCTTTCCTCTTGTCACTGCAAGGAGTTTAGCATTGCAGCATTAGAGGAGACCACCTCTGGGGATAAGTTCTAGATATGTTCCATTAAAAACAGAAATTGTTTTCCAAGACAACATTGAAATTATTAGGAGGTAACATTAATATGATAAGGTTTGATCACATAGTAGATTCAAGTTAAATATAAAATCATAACAGAACTTTTTAGACAAAATGAGATTACTTGAAAATTGAGCATACTTATGCCTGAAGCATTTAACAATATGTTGATTAAAAATAAGTGATTGATTTCTCAGAACAGTCAAGGCATTGCATTTAAAAACTTATGGCAAACTATATTTAGATTAATTTACAAGCAACGTATTGAGAAAATGTAACTTTATTCCACTAGATCAAGTGTAGCTATTTTCACGATCTGGCTATCATGAAAGAACTGTAGCTATTTTACATGGTCTCTCAATTTGCTGCTGCCTGCTGTATAATGACCATGGTAGGAGATGAAGCATTTCCCATGCACTGCAGTGAGGGTAGATCTTCGGGGGAGTGTGTTCACTGATGGATTTGACTCAAACCTATATAGACCACATTCGCAGCATACACGTGTTCAAATCTCAGGTATAGCTGAGTTTTTGTGTTCGTTAGGCAGCATTTTCCCCGTGTTTCAGTGGGTTGATGGCGGTGTTTTAATGTGGGTTACCTTTCCTATAGGCTGTGTTTGGAGGGTTGTGCTGGTATAATGATTACGTACAAGGTAGCTAATCCATTTTATATAGTCTTGTCTAGCCTCTCAGATGGAAGAGGGATATTTTCTTAAGCAGACTAGGTTTGTTTCGCTTTCGCTCTCTTGTTGAGAGTTGTGTACCCTCAGGCTTATTGTACCTGCATGTATCTGTAATGAACTTTATTGTAATATCTTTCTTTGGTGATAAAATGCTTGCTTAGTTAAAAACAAGTAAATATTTCCACGGTTCCGATGATAATTAATTACATGAAAAACTTTGAGGAACCAAGATTATATAAAGCAATAATCAAATCCCAAAAAAAAAAAATTTAAAAAATAAACTAACTGGTACAATCTCTTGGTTTAATCTGTAACACACGTCTGGTCTTTATGATATTCTGTGTGTGTTGTTTTTTGTTGAGCTCTGGCTGTGTCCGGACATTCTCTTCAGTAAATTTCAGTAGCCCATTCTTGCCAACCCATTCATCCCAACTATCAAAGGAAGTTAAAAATTTGAAGAAGTTAAACTCCACCAAATTGGCCCAGGTGGCACCATAAAACTGGAAAATAGCCCTTCGTCTTGGATGAAATGAAACTCAAAATGCAAACGTTCCTCCCTCCCACTTCTGATAAAATGTACTCAGATTCGGAGGCATTCAGATGTTAAAGAAAAAATAAAACACGAAGTCATGCATAAAGTAAAATATGATAAGCCAAAACATTGGACTATCTCCCAAGGTAGGTAGGTAAAGATATACATAGAACTTGGCTGTTGAGGTTCATTATAAATCTACAGCTATCTCAAATAAAAGCTATAAATTGCTGTGGGCTTGGAGAGCTGGCGTATACACTAAAGGAACCAGTAACAGTATGCTGCCACAAAGAACACTCGAGTGGAATCATAGAAACTTATGTTCGTTGGAACTGCACATCTGAAATATGCAATTTAAAAGGGAAAAAAATCACAAAAAGTAAAAAATAAAAACAAAACCTTAAGTCTTACAACTACTTGCCTTCTTCATATAAGAATCAGAAAATTACTTTGCCATTAGGTATAAGTAGATGATGCACACACCTTTTGTTCCACCCCTGCAAAATGAGGGAGTATGTTGTTAAAGTATGACAAGGGGAATCGCCATTTCCTACAAACCCAGATGAGGAACTTTTTTAATGCAAATAAATAAATGGAGGTAAGGGCCCAAAAGATCCAAAACCAAATCACAAACATGGTACAACTTCTCATAAAATTATATGGCAAAAAGAATGCTTGCAAGATGATGAACCAAGTATCTCCATTCCTTCATTGGAAAATCAATTTTTTGGGCATTGCCATAAGAATTTTGCACCATATATAGGATTTAGGCCATAAGGTGAAAAATAATTTAACCCAAAAAAAGAAACACCACAGGATATGTCGGCCTATCAGAAACAAAAACATTAAGAACATCTGTCACCAACAAAGTAAAAGCCTCGAGTACGGGTGTTGGGAGGGGCCATATGTATCTAAGTGTTGGATTCATTTAATTTTCATGTTAAAGATATAGAGACACGACAAAATATGTACATATTGTTTTGTATATTTTTTTTATTTTTTAGAATAAATAGTTCTTACAAGGTTTTATAGAGTATTCATGCATAATATAAGTGTTTACGCATAGTTTTATATTAAATTTGAATTACTAAATATGCTTGCCATGTAAACTTCCAACGAAAAATATTAGACCAAGTATTGAGTGTCGGCCTCTGGTAGTTTGTACATTTAAAAGAGTCATGTAGGCTGGCATTGATATTATAAAATGCTGTAGGAACAACAGAATCTTCTAAATAAATATTTATCATGAATAAGGTAAGAATTACCGTAATTGATGGTAAAATAGCTTCCCCACTGCCATTTTTTCAATATAAAAGGTCTGATTCAGAAACCAGTAAAGCAGCACGCACATGATTGTAGAAGTAAAAGAAAGTAGACAAGCGAAATAGCAAGAATAATTGAATCGAAAACAGAGAAGTTGGACACCGGCGAATAATTGAATTCAAGCAAAGGAGAAAATCTTTCTCGATCCCTTTGTAACAATGGAGAAGAACAATTGGATTCAAGCAAAGGAGGAACTCCTTCTCGATCCCTTTGAAACAGTGGGGAAGAAAATACATGGGTTTATTGCATTTCCAAATAAACTGGTCATCTGTTTCTCTTTCCTACCCATCACCTTCAGTTTTCTAGGTTAAGAGAATCAAATAGTACAGCGGAGCTACATATCCCAAAAAAAAAAAAACCAAAATAGTAGCAGAAGACAGAATAGTCTTGGATCAAATTGAGACATGAGATCATTTGGAAGAGGCGAAATAGAAAGAGAGAGAGCTTCCCTTTTAAAGCGTGGGAAAAAGAAAAGAAAATGCATGAAAAGTTGAAGATAAATCCTTGGTCTCCAAAGAATTTTCTTTTCCTTTATTATTTTATTTTCTCAGAAAATCAAAGGCAAAAGAACAGACGGAGGTCCGGAGGATTGTACTTGGCTTCGCAAAGGTGACAGTTATGGAAGGCGAGGACTTTCTCTCCTTCGCAAGAAAGCGGCGATGGTGGTAGCGTCGTCTTCGTCGGAGATGGTGGCAGAGTCGTTCGCAACACCTTCGTTAGGAGAAATTATTTTAGGTGTGAATACTAAAGTAAACATGCTTTGTTGGTGTCCTCGTTCAATAAATAAGTACCATATGCTAATTTAATGTATGATTATATTTATATGTAATAACCAATGTTCATTGACTACTCTATACAAAAAAAATGGCAATAGTGTGAGATAGGAGCAGAGTATGGTGTTTCGTCTCATTTTTACTTTTATTGAAATGGGGACAAAAAAGAAAAAATTAATAAAAATACAAAAATGAGATCACATATTAAGACTATTCTAACACCACATGTTATCGGGAATAGAAACAAATTCATAAAAATTAGGGTAGAGGCAATGAGGAAAATTTGTCATTTTTACTCTAAAATTATGAAGACATAATACTCATGTATTGATTAGTTACACTACCTCAGCATACTAACGTAATGTTTTCTACCCAATGAATAACTTTTCTTGCATTTAATTTTAAGTCTCAAAATTATTAACAACAAAAAAGTTTTTTAAAAAAAAACAAATTAAAAATATTAATTTGGTTCTTAAATTAGTTTGAAATTAATTAAAATCAACCCAATAATTGAACGACATACCTGATTAATATATATATTCATAAAATTAAATAAAACATAAACTATTTGATTATATAATTATGGCGAGATTCGCATATAAAAAATAAAACGATTTTCTAGGTTTACAATTTAGAAAATAATCATAAGCCATTCAATAAGATAATTATTGTTAATGTTTTTGTAAAATTTTTGTTACAAAGTTGTCATTTGTTTCACTCACTAGAATGCAATGTAATTGTTCTAAACTTTTGTTTCATTACATAGCTACCAGCTTTTATTTGTCAATTGTTACAACCTTTTGAAACTGGTATAGAGTAATTTTTTTTTGTTTACAAATTAATTTTTAAAATATATAGAATCGTGATTTCAAATCAAAACAACTTATTTTTGTTAGTTTGGTTTGAATTGGTTTAATTAGGTTTTATTGATTGATTGTTTGATTATGAAGCGGAAAAATTAAAATCAAGTAAAATTAATTTAATTTTAAATTTAATATGAAATCAAAATATATTGATCCCTACCCAACCTGTGGCAATTAAGGATGAACGCTAAATTTTACTTTAGAGAAACGAATTATTTTTACAAAAAATTGGTGAACAAACTGATTTATAGGCTATTTACTATTTTTTTATCCATAATAAAATTTTTAACGAATAATTTTTAACGAGTAAGGTCCATTCTCATAAAAATTTTAACGCGCAAGCTCATTTTGTAACAAAATATTCTAAAACAGATAAATTTATTTGTGCCTTTTCAAAATATGTATAAATAATATAGATAAATTTATTTATTTTTTTATTTAAAGTACGTGTAAAGAATACATATAAATTTATCTGTCTTATTAAAAGTACGTATAAAGAACACAGATAAATTTGTCTGTGTATTTTTAAAATATGTATAAAGAACACATATAAATTTATCTATTTGTATTTTCTGTGTTGATATGCAAATAGATAAATTTATCTGTTAAGCATAAATAAGATGACATATAAATTTATCTGTTAACATTATCTGTATTGATATGCAAACAGATAAATTATCTGTTTGTATATTAAATAGATAAATATAAAACAGATAAATTTATCTATTTATCTATTTGTTATGCAAAACAAATAAATTTATCTGTTTGTAATGTATTTTCGAAAAAATCACGCAATTGAACCTTACTTGTTAAATTTTTTGTTAATGAATTTTGCGCGTTAAATTTTATTTTTTTAAACTTTGGGCTGAAATCTTCTGTTTTTATAAGTTCTTAAAAAAGCACAATTTAATAATAACTTTACATAATAATTAATTTTAAAAATTACTAAGAATGACAACGTACTAAAAAAATTCAGTAGCCTCATTCCAAACTCTTAATATCTCCACTCTTAATATCATTAATAATTTTTATTAAGCTCAATTTTAGTTTCAATTTATTATATATATATAGGCAAAAGAAATATACAAAACTAATTATGTTTTCCAAATAGTATGTATGCACATATTTTAACACTGAATTTTTGATAAAAACAAATAAAAAAGTTAGATTTGAAACAAAGAGAAAGAGTAGATTTAAAATAAAAAGGGTAAAAAAAAGTTTTAAATGAACGAGATAGAAGACGTTTTTTTTTTCTTTTGCCAAGAGTTATAATCTGCACTAGCTTAGGCTTTGTTTGGCGAAGGATTTAAAGCCAATTAAGTCAAAAAAAAATCGTTTGGAAATTCAAAGGCTTTTAACCTTTTAGTTTTTTTTATTTTTTACATAAAATAATTTTATATATTTTTTAAAAATATCATAACTTTTATTATACACATTCGGTTTTTATAAAGATTATATTTTTAAAATCTATTTGTTAAAATCTATAAAATAATATCTATATTGAATATAAAATTATATAAAAATAAATCTAAACAAATTATAACGACTTTTTTTAAACTTAAATTTTTTTTTTGGCTTAAGAGCCACTTTAAGTCAAAATTTTTGACTTTATTGTTTTTTTTGGCTAAAAGTCACCATTTTAATTAACTAAACGAATTTTTTGTTTATTTAACTTAAAACAATTTTAAATAAAAAATCTAACTTAAAATCAAGTTATCAAAGGAGATCTTAGTTTAAAAGACATGGAACAAAGATAATCCCATTGCCTATTGTAAGGCTTGAACTCACCTCTACCACAATGGTCAACGGGGTAAATATACGAGGAGCTAAAGATCTCGGTGATAGAAGAAATAAGTAGTGATAATGACGATGAAAAAGAGAAAAAGTGTCACATAAATTAAATGTACCAATGAAATCTCTTTTTTCATATATATAGTATAGTTTTTTTTTTCTCGATTTTTTTATTATTTGCCGACTTTTGACTTTTTTTTGTTCAACTTGATAAAAAAATAATCACAAAATAAAGAAGTTATCAAATATGAAAATAAATAAATAAATTTGTGGACTTATTTTAATTTTATTTTTGTTTGTCATGAATATTTTATTTTTTGATCAAATTTTTTTTATCAGTTGATTTTAATGAGATAACTTAAAAAAAAAACTACATAAAAGATAAAAAGAAGAAAAAGAAAAAGAAAAAGAAATAAGATAAAATAAAAAAACAAACCATTATTACAAATCTTGACTAAAAGTTTCTGGATCTGGAAAAGGAACCAGGTATGGGCCTGGCCGACCTCCATCCTTATTGAAACCCACCTATTGTTTAAAGAAAAAAACCAGTATTTGTAGTAAACAGGTGTTATCTACTAAACTAAAACCTTAAAAAAAATAAAAAAATAATCATCAATGCAATTGAGTAAACCAATTCGATCTGTTGTGTTCAGATTTAACTTGATTTTTTTAATGTGCATTTTAATTTAATTTGTTAGTCGTTCTAGTTAATCAAAATGAATTTAGGGCAGGGCATGTTTGTAATGAATTTAGGGCATGTTTGTAATAAATTTAGGATTCAGCCACTGAATTGGACTATTAGTCAAAAATATCTTCTTATCTTATGTTTGTTTGCAAAAATAGTTTTCGAGCTATTTATCTTTGAGTACTCCATATATATCCCATAAATAAGGGATAAATTAGTCCGGGGAGGGAGGTGGGACATTCAGTCATGAGATTAGAGATGATATGAAATTAAGCATGATTTTGATGCGTGAATATTTTTGACTTTTTTACTTATATTTTTTACTTTTTTAGACCATCAAAATTAAAATAATTATCTATAATTTTATATTATATAAAATATTTTATTTTTAATAAATTTTGTAATATTTTTTGTTTGATATATAGTTGATGTGGACCACTTATGGGTATTGGTAGCAAGACCTAGAGAAAAAGCTCAATTCGTAAGAAGCCCGGTCTAATTCCCTAATCAGTCTAAGGTGATTGATCTGGAAATCCAGTAATTCATCTAGTTATACCCCCACAAACCCAATCAAAAAAAAAAAAATTGTTTCTCAATCCCCTCCTGATCAGAAATGAGCCTGACCAGGAGGAGCGCATGTACCTACTTCAGTGCGTGCATTTTAGGAATAAATCTTGAGTGTACCGCCTTAACGATTTTTCATGTGGTATATCTGCCACGTGACTTGAGGATTGAATAAAAAGAGAAATGAAAAAAGATTTAGGTACGATCACCTTTAGTTATCACTCTTTATCTCTCTCATTTTGTTTTCTCTCTTGGTTTATTTGGCAATCACTTTACTTCGAAACTAACTTAATTGCTGGAGAGGGTTTAGTCGGCGACAAATTAACGCCCTTCTTATGAATTCCCTTTTTGAGTAATTGCAGGCGAGAACTGGACCGTTGAAGAACCACCCAAGAGATTGCACCATCAATAGTTATTAATAAAAGAAGAAAACTGGGATGCCTGGGGAATTAAAGTGTGTTCATTTTCTTGATTATAACTTGTAAATTAATTATCGCACAAACTTGTGTTAGTGAGGAATATTGCAAGAAATAAAACTTAGGTATTGTTGGCACTTAGTTTTTGAAAAATAGAGATCCATGACAAGAGACTCATATACTCACTATTTACCAACATCACAAAGATATCTACCACATGCTGCTTGGGCAGAGTTGCTAACATAAACATTGCTTTTGGGCTTTCAAGGTCTGTTTGCTTCTGGGATCACTAAGCAAATGTAATTTTTACAGTTTTGTAAGTTAGATTTTGTAACAAAATGTCAAATATAGACTTTGTAAGTTAAATTGTTGACACATGTTGCTCTTGTGTCTTGTTAGCTCATTTGAGTCGGGTTAATTTTTGTATTTTTAATTTTTTTTATCTTTCTTAGCTTCTCGACTCGTGGGAGTTTTTTTTTTTGTTGGCTATGGCGTGTTTTTTATCCTTATTGTAAAATCTCTTTTTTGGCATAATATTAATCAATTACTTATCCAAAAAAAAAGCGATGCACTTCTTAAATATAATAATAATGTCAAATTTCTTATAAAGTAAATTTTTTGTCATAACATTATTATCTACATCTAATCTTTAAAAAGACAAACAAAAGATTGAATTAATTTGCATTATCTGATGAACAAAGTTATTAAATAAATACAAAACTTGACTAAAGACATTTAAATAGTAGAATTTGCTAGCAATTAATCTTGAGAATGCTAATCTACATTAATTCAATCCGAGAATCCAAGCATGGCCCAAGTTCAATTAATAACAAGGCAAACTTGAGTATACCTTAATTTTGGCAATCTCAAAATACTTATTGGCTTATCGAGCTAAGTTCAAGCTAGAGACAAATAATAATAATAATAATAATAATAATAACTATTTTCAAAATGTGATTAAGTTTTAACTTATTTAAGTTAAGAGGCAATCTCAAATAACTTTTACCGAGTTAATTGTAACTTAATTGAGACGAAACTTAATCGTACTATATGAACTAAATCTTCAAAAAAAAGACTTTTTAACGACAGATGGAATCCAAAAAAGTATCTTGTTGCGTAAAAAGTTAGAATATTTTAACTTGAAGAGGGAGCCGGTGGTTGTATCCACTATCCCCCCCTCTCTCTCTCTCTCTCTCTCTCTATTCTCCATTTTCTCTATCATGGTCTCACTAGCTAGATCTCATATTTATTCGATCTTTTTCTTTTTTGATTTGATTTATGTGTGGTTTGTATTTTGTTTTAATTTTTTTTTTGTTTTTTTTCTTTCTTTTATCATATGTTCTTCTATTTTATTTTTTTCGGATAATTTTTTAAAATTTGAAGATCGATTCCAGTAATACTAAATCTGAGGCAAGATAATAACCTCTGGCCTTTAGTAATTTCTTTTCAAGAGTTAAGTGAAGGCTGTGATCTAGGTATTGTGGAATAAAAATGGCAATGTGTGACTCATGATGATGGGCTTTATTTTTCATTTGTTAGGTGTTTTTTAGTGTGTTTTATCATTGTCCTCGTGTGTGGAAGTTTGCCATCTTCTGTAAATGGAGGTTTGGTTTTTTCTTGTATGGTGGTTATTTTTTCCTATCTTTTTTCTCTCTCTTTAAGAAGGTGTCTTGATGCATCTCTTTAATCGATTTTATATTGGATCTGCAATGCATTTGTATCTATTTGTTCTTTTTTGATAAAGAGAAGTACATTTTCCAAAGAATTACTATTTTAGAAAATTCAAATATGAAAAATACAAAATTCAACTTTCTTTCTCTCTCTATTTTTATTCTTCTCAACACTTGCACACATCTACTCATATATATATATATATATATATATATATATATATATAGGGCAAGGCGGCAAGCAAATGCTTAATTTAGTTATATAAAGTCAAAATTTTGAGCTCATCTCAATTTAATTCACAATCACAAACTAGTCAAATTTTATGGGCTATAGTATAATAGTTAGGACCCACGCTAGAACAAAATGGGTTCCTAATTTAAAGAAAAAAGGCACATATCTTATGATAAAAATAATATCCAACTATTGAATCATCTGTGCATAACAAATTGAAATCTCAGATACAAAAGAACTAACTGCCCTACATTGCCTACATCTCCGAATAAACAACCAGTTCATGACCAGCTATAATGAACCCATGCATGGATTCCTTAAAAAACAAAAGAATTAAGAAAAGAGTAAGGCTATCGTGACTATATTTTAGTAACCATATTTGAGTACCACGCGATGTAACATTACGGGTAGTGCTTATGATATTTTATAAACCCCCTATTTATTTTTAAGTATTATGGAATATTCAAATGTCGTCACCAAAATCTGATCACCACTGTAACATTACTTTTTCCCCAAGAACACTTCGGTGGCCGATCGGTCGACTAACTAGTGTCCCTGTCCTCCAGGACTTGGGCCAGAGTTTTTTATCCCTCCAAGAGTTTGAGCGTTGGTGAAGTCGTGGCCCTTTCCTCCAGGGCTTGGTCCTCCTCTTGCCTTTATTGTTTCAATGTGGAACCCTTCAAATATATTACTCTCAATGGCTTCTCTTATGGAGCTACGAGGCTTAGCAGTAGCAATAGTAATAGAAGTAGTAGCAGTAACAGTAGTAGCATTATTTAGAGGACGAGCTTTAGTCATGAAAAACAAAGAGCTCACAACAAGAAGAACCAAGACTAAGGTGCAGGATTTGAGAGTTCCGGCCATTTGGAGAAGAAAGTTTTGGTATTTTGAGAGAAAGAGAAAGAAAAAGAGAAAGAGAGAGGCAAATTGGATGATTGAGGTGAGGTTGGTATCATGAATTTATAGGGAATGTAACATGGTTCCAATTTGACTAAGGGAAGCAGGGAAATGCATTGTATATTCTAACACGTGGGTGGGTTGAAAAGGAAAGGGGGTACGTAGTGAGGTGGTGCCACCTTTCCAAAATTACTTTTGGATGGGAATCAACCGAGGGACCTTCAAAATTGAGTTACCGGAATAAACCCCTTTCAACAGATTAAAATACCAGAATGTTTGTCCAAGTTTGAATCTTGAAAGGTAAACAAATTAACCTAACCACTGACACAGAGGGCGAACTTTTTTTCTCACTTTCATACTTTGTGCTTGTCAAGAGATTTAGGGCCGGCTCCTTCATTAGGCAACTTAATAACTTGCCTAGGATTTCTTAGAAATTAGGAGACCTCAATTTTTAAAATTATATTATATAAAAATAGTTGTAGAGAGAATAATATTTTAGAGTGAGAAATAGCTTGTATTGGTATTGCAAATGTAACATTGGTAATTGATCCTACAATAAATCTGCCACGTAAATAGTTTTTTGGTTTTTGCAACAGAAGTAAGTCTGTAAGTGTCATGTCAGCACTCACGAATTTCAAAGCGCAGCTCTCTTGAAAGAAACAGTGTAAGATATATTATATTAAATATTATGACCCTGAATGGGTAAAAGTTGCTTATCTGCTTATTTCTCATCGTAGATTTTTCGTATTTAGTGAACTTTTTTTTATCATTTAATCAAACTATTATACTTTTTAGATTTCTTTCATTGAGACGAGTTAGAAAAATAAATTTTTTTTTATCAAATTATTAAAAAAAGTTTTAAAAAGACAAAAATAAGCTAATAAGCCAAATCGAATGTTTCATCCTTTCGTTTTTAGTGAACTTTTTTCATCTTTTGATCAAAAATTTTTACTTTTTGAATTCATTTCATCGAGACGATTTGAAAAAGTAAAAAATAATCAAAAGTCGAAAAAAATTCAAAAAAAACAAAAATAAGCAAAATGTTACTTATTTACTCATCCACTGCCTATATATATACATATATATGTATGTACACAATACACCAAATGGTTACTATTAATATATTAAATACTATATATATATATATATGTATGTATGTATGTTTGTATGTATACCAAACGGTCCATCTATTAAATATATATACTCTATGTTATTTTTTTGCAAATAAAAAATACTAACCCACTTAACGTTATAAATTGTATAAAAAAATTATTTTTTTTAAATGCATGTATTGCTTATAAAATTTTACTAACAATACCTATATCCGTTGCTTCTGCACAAAGAAAATTTTCAAAATTAAAATTAAGAATATGTGATCTAAGATCAACTATGTCACAAAAAAGATTAAGTAGTTTAAGAATAATATCAATTGAAAAAGATATATTATCAAAATTAGAATATAAAAATTTAATAAATAATTTGCCTCTCAAAAATTGAGAAAAATAAATTTTAATTAAATAAAATTTTAATATAAAAATTTATAAAAGGCCTCTATTTATTTTTTTGGCTTGGACCACATATTATAGCTTGAGCTGCCTCTGAAGCGATCACATGTTCTAGGAATAATATGTTCTCTTATCTTAATACATCAAGAACTATTGAATCTATTCCGAGATTCTTTTACTTAGAGATTTTTATATAATTCAACCGTATTTAATATATTACGATAGGGAAACATATGGTTTTCAAAATAAAAAAAGTCTTTCTGCTTAACAATATTTGCATTACTCACATTTCATTTAAGAGTGCAATACCGATTCGGACAAAAACTTCTTTTTTTTTTCCTTCACGTTTTTTAAGGTCCATCAGCTATAGATATGATAATTTTTTTCATCTCACCTTATTTGGCCCTTGAGGTTATTGTCCCGTTATATATTAATTTTCTCTGTTCTAGATAACAAATGGATTAAGGTTGTATTACTTTCTTTGTCCTATTTTACACTTCGCCTCATGTGTGCATAAAATATTTTGTTTTATGAATATATATATATATAATTTATTTTTAAAACATTTAGTAAGACTAAAACATAAGTATAATATATATATAGCATTTGCCATATCTATTTCTTACTTTTTATTTTTTTTTAATTCTAATAGTTTATCAACTATTATTTTTTAATTATTTATTATTTTATTTTATAATTCTTGTTGATATGTCTTGTTACTTCCCTACACCTTTCCAATTCCCTACCCTACTACTTTTCCAAAAGTCCTACGTAACTGCGGACGAAAAAAAATACTAAAGAGTGGAGGGTCAAATAAAGAGGTTTCAATATTAATTGCAGTTCCCAGATGCTGTCAGATTCTCCGACCTGACCGACCATGGGGTTTCAAATAAAGAGGTTTCAATGTAACGCACTATTAGTTTTTTTATTTTTTATTTTTTTAATGATAAGACAATCTATATTATTTTAATCCAAAATAAAAGAAATGAGAATTACCCCAGCCACCTACCATGGAACTTAATTGAACCCATAGCCTCTACAATAGAAAATTAAGGAGATATCTTTAGTTTACAAAAGTTTTGGCACACTATTAGTTCAGTAACTTAAATGAAAACTTCAATAATAAAGTTTCAAAATTTTAGGTTTAAATTAATAGTAGTTGCTTGCATATTTTATTGGCAAATTATTAGATAGTTTGGGAGGATCGTGTAGGCGATGTATGTGGTACTTATGACAAATAAGTAATTATTACACATGTTATATGGATCACAACTCAACAAATATGAGTCACTATGTTTTTATCACAAAATTTGTCACTACGATATTAAATGAGAAAAAAAATATCACGTGTAACTATCACATGATATTCCAAAAGTATCTAATAATTACTTTATTTTATTATGTATCATTTTTAAGTTGCACTATTTGGTCTCTCTAAAAAGCTACAAACTTTTTTTCGCACTTTTTTCTAACAAAAAAAAATTATATACATTCCAAGCACACTAAAATAACTATAATACTCTTAATGAAGAAAGTCAACTCTCCTCACAAAAATAAAAAAATCATGTCAATCTCTCAAACACTAAAATTTAAAAGTAAAAAGTAAATGGAGTGGTGGTGGTTGTGGCTGTGGTGGTGGCAACGACAATAATAAAGGTGGTAGTGTTGGCAGTGGTGGAGGCGAGGGCTGTGGTAGCAACGACGACGGTGGTAATAACATTAATGGCGACGACAACAACGATAGCGACAGGTGGTGGCGACGACAATAGTAAAGGTGGTAATGTTGACAGCGGTGAAGGAGGTGGTAATAACATTAATGGCAGCGACAACAATGACGACAGCGGCAGCAGTGATGGTGTTAGCAGCATACTTTAATAAAAAGAATTTTTATGTTTCTAAAAAAATATTTTTCAAGTATTCATCAAACACTAAAAAACAAAAAATTAATTGTTTCAAACTAATTTTACATGAACAATAATTTTCACTGTAAAATATTTTATACATTAACGGAGCGAATGTATCAAAATGTTTCTACTGACGTTTGCATTGCCCTCTACTCCTTGAACTGTCTTTAGGTTGAAATTAACAGAGATTCAAAAGGCCAAAGGCAAATGCAAATTGGTCTTCTATGGATCGGCTTGTGATGCGAATTAAGGTAGACTATATTACAAACATTCGAATTATTCTCTCGATTCCAAAATCCCACTTTTCCCGTTCGGAATCCCACGCTTTCTCTGCAAAGACAAAGACTCGAAGGTCGGCCACATGATTAATGAATGGAATTAATATTGGAATCCGAAGTTGAAGCCAGAGAAACGGTGGATCGTATAAGGAGATGTCCTTCGCTTCACAACCTCTGTGCGTGCCGCTCGTCAATGATATGCTTTTAAGGAATGAAAATCAATCGCGAGGAGACTTCTACATTGAATTTGAGGTTCAATTGCTCCTATAAACAATGCTTGATTTCAGGAAGATGGTATTGAAAGCTCTCTACACAGAAACTCTCTCTTTTCTTACTCTTTTAATGGAAGGTCGTGTTGATCTCTCTCTCTCTCTCTCTCTCCCTTACTCTCTTTTAATGTAAGGTCATACTCACTTGTAATAGACTAGTAATTATTCATGCTTAAAGACATTTTGAACATAATTTAATTATAAAATTAATTTTAAAAAAAAATAATCTTTTTAATTATTAAGGTAGATATTTAAAATATTTTCATTAAGCATACACTTAATTTAAACTAAAAGTAACGAAATAAATTATTTGCATATATATTAAAAATATATATTTAATTAAAGATAAAAAGAAATTTTGAATTTGAAATAAAAGAAAGAAAAAATGTCGAATTTAAAATTTAAAGTATAAAAAAATTTAAATCACAAATAGAGAGAGAGAATGGGAACAGTGCTGCATAAGACAGCTATTAATATTAACATTCTTGTAATTTGTATTATAGATAACTACTGATCTTCTATTATATGAACACTTTTTGAACGTAGATATATATGGCATGTATATTGATTGAACATAGTGCATCAACATACTGACGAGACGTTTTCTACCTATTGAATGGCTCCTAACAATTCACACCAGGCATGGTTAAATTTAAACCGTTTATTTTAAATTCGAAATAAATTCTAAGTAATTATTGGTCTAGGTTCATAGTATTTTTGTTTCTCATTTATAGAGAGAGGAATTAATAATGGGTTTAGCAAAGGGGGAAGAGAGAAGCTTCAAGTCTTCAGCCACAACATCGGTAACACTACAAGAGTAGTAGTCAATTTGTTATTTGTATTCTCTACATTTTTTAGAAAAATAGAAGTTTCTACCTTTTTTAGTATTTATGGTAGGTCTACTTCAATCATTGGCACCATTTATATTTTAAAGCTTATCAAATGAATGGTTCATATAGATAAATGGATTAATTAAAGATAAACAAGCTGATGGTTGGATCATATTAATCTATAAAAATTGTACCATCAACTCTCAAAATTATATTTATTGTCTAATTTTGCAGAATAACTTTATCTTGACTATATAATCAGGGATGGAACCGAACTAAAAGGAGACCATGGGGGCCATGGTCCCTCTACACAAAAAAAAAATTGTATTTGTTTTAATACATTTTTTATATTTTTGTTTAATGTGATAGTAACGTCTCCACTGTAAAATAGCTTAAGATATATTAGTAGATTCATGACATTTAACTTTCTTCAAATTTATTTTTTTTAAACAGTTATTGTAACTGTAGCAAAGAGACAAGTGGTTAGAGTAAGGGCATGCAAACAACCCGTTCTAATTGGCCAACTTAACTCAATTCGTGCGGATTATGTGAGTGAATGAGTTGAGTTGAGTGAGTTAAGTAAAAAAAATAAAGACAGTAGATTGGTTGCGCATTATACTTTTTCAATTCGCTATCAATTCAACCCGCTTAAGGTGTATATTAATTATCGCGTTCCTAAATGCAACAAATCTCAACCTTGTACATATTTACATTTATATAAATTTTTTATAATTCATAATGAGCAAATTATAATATTTATGATTTTAATTATTACTTTATATATTGTGAATATTTTTTAATACGCATGCAACGTAAATATTATTGTTAAAAATATTTAATTATGTTATTATTATTAAATTACTATTATTATTTTTACTTAGTCTTTTGCTTGACATATGAAATATAATTTTTTCAAAAAAAATTACAACAGATTTGTATTTTTTTGAAATAAGTTTTTAAAAAATAATATTAAAATATTATAACTTTTTAACCCGTTAAACCGTCTAAATCGGGTGTTGCCAAAAAATATCACCTAACTTATTGATTTGATGACTAGTGAGCTGGTGGTAGGTCAAAAAAACAGTCGCCTATCAAAGATAAGTTGGTTAAAAAAAAAATTCTCTCCACCCCTAACTTAATCTGCGCACATTCCTAAATTAGACAAATAAATATGTTAAATAGTTAAATTACTATTTCTATTAAATATCACTTAAAATATCTTACCTGATATTTTTTTTTTATTTGAACTCACTTGAGTCAAGGGTTTATATATTTTGAACCCACGCTGGTTCAGCGCCGATGGTATTAACGGTGCTGTGTAGTACACTTTTTATATTTGAAACGTAAGTTATAAAAACTGTGCGTAAAATTATTAAGTCTTAATCTGTACTTTTGAATTCCTCCAAATTATCCACTAGATATTTTTCAACTTGAACTTGCACACTTAAAAAAAATGTGTAAATTAGTGTGAGATTTTATTTTTACTATTTTTTTGGAAATAAATCATATTGACAAATTGACTATTTTATTAGATCCTAATTTTAAATTTAATTTTTTGTATAGACTATTTTATCCATTCTTTAATTAGAATGATAATAAAGAAAGAGAGAAAAAAGAAAATGTAGAGAAAAGAAAGTGACAAAGAATAAAAAATAGAAAAAGAATATTTAGTTTCTATTTTTAAATTTTAAAATTGCATAACTTTTGTTTTATATATATATATATATTTATTTATTTTTAATAATATTTTTATATTTAAAATCTTCTCATCAATATATGTAAAACAAGAACAATATTGAATGCGAAAATAAAAAGTGAAAAAAAAATTCATCTTTTTACAGAAAAATGTGAACTTTTTTATTTTCACAAATTAGAAATAATAATATTTTATATGTTTTAAACTACAAAATCTAACAAAAAAAATGAGAATTTTTCAATTTTTGCATAATTATGTTAGGGTTCTATTTTTGTTAAAGTGTGATTTGTATTATTTTTTAATATTGATTAGTCTAAATTATAATTTAGTGTCTTTTCTAACGTAGTACCAAATGCTAATCCTTTTAGTATCTACCGCTTTTATCTCTCACAAATATTAAGGTTTTTTTTTATTTCACATATTTAAAAAATTCAAACATTAGACTTCCAATTGTTTTTTTTTAAAAAAAATTGGGTGTGGAGGTGTTATTTATTTTTTATATATTGATTTACTATAAATTAATTTTCACTTAATCGTTAATCATTAATTGAAATATAATATTTCAAATTAAAGGATAAAAAATATTTACATCTTGTCCCCTCGAATGTTAAATGTTGGTTCCGTCCCTGTATATATATAATTATTAATGTTTGATTAATTTGATTTTTAATATGTATGATCTTCTCAATAACAACTATAACATGTATGATTATAACATGTATGATTTTAATAATCAAAATGAATGAATAAGTACCATAAAATAAAAATAGAAATCTTTCCAAGCAGTATGCCAAAAAGAGACATGACAAACCAAGGCATGTCATAGGACAAGGTAAGGTAAGTCTAAGGCATAGTAGATGGCAAGGCAAGTAAAGACAAGCCCAAGGTATGGAATACGACATGCAAAGCCATGGCACTTGGCAAAGCAAACAACATATTATTTGGTAAATTATTAAAAGCATATGGTAAATTAGTTTTTAAGGTATGCTTCTTGAAGTTAATTAATTAAATAAAAAATTATATTTTACATGTTATTGAAATTAAACAATATTACTCTCTCTCTCTCTCTCTCTCTATATATATATATATATATAGAGAGAGAGAGAGAGAGAGAGAGATTAGTAAATATTTATTAAGTAGGAGTATTATTGTAGTATTTCTAAATGAGACATAAATTCGAATAGATGCTTTGAAAATAAAATCATGTGTAAAATAATTTTATAATTTATTGTGGAGTTTACACATTATTGTAAAATAAAATCATGTGTAATTTTATAATTTATAATTCAAGGGGTTTGAATGGAAATTATATATAATATAATGTTGCATAATTTTATTAATTTTTTTAAAATTCAAGTAGATGACATAAAATAGCCAAATGAGACCTACAACGTAGAAGGGGCCATTTAGTCCGCAATGGATTATTTGTTTCTAAAATTATATCTTTATTTGTTTTAAAGTATTATAAATTATAAAATATTTTAAAATTCTTATATAGTTCAATAATTTTTAAAATATTAAAATAAGAATATGTGATTTTGAAACAGAAGATTCATACTCCATTTGGTTGGACTTCGAGGAAGAGGTGTCAAATTAACTAGATGCCCTGCTTCAACTACTCTTATGGCGAGTTAGAGCTTTCAATATTGCTCGGTTCAACGATGCTATTGTTGCACAAAACAGATGCGTTTTGTTGCCAAAAAAGAAAAAGAAAAACAGAGTTAGTGTCGAATTGTATTGACCAGAAAAACACTTCGATGGTAAAGTCAATCACAGAAAGTTAGCGAGGGAGAGTTGTGTGTTTTTAAAAAAGACAGTTTTGGCAAGCTTATCTAATAACATATCTTCATGTATTTATAATTTTTTAACATGGACTGTTGTACTCTGACTTGATTTGATATCGGCTCTCGTGCCCCTAAATCACAAAATTGTCCCTTTTTTTGACCAATTGCGGCGTAATCATTCCCTCTATTGTTAAACCACATGCGTTTAATATGCGTCAGATTAGATCAGCGGGGTATTATTAAGGAGTTTGGCCTACTATATCGAACTATATATGATAGACTTTTGGTTTTTTGATCGCCTCCGAAGTTACATGTTGCGCTAATGCATATGAGTGTCAAATTGAGTTGACATATGTATGACTGAATCTAGATAACACGTGGTCATTTTAGAATCTAGTTTCTTTAATAACAATGCTTATGTTTAATTACTTATTTATAATCATCGTTAATCATTTATTATCATTATAATCAACTATATAAAAGTAATACTGTCCGATTAGCTTATTACTCAGTCAACCAGCATTTAAAAAAATCTAACAGAAAAGTTAATTTAAAAAATAATTTACTTTAAATCTAATTTAGTGTTTTGGTTGAAATACATGAAAAAAAATTTAAGCTAGTTGCCAATCATCTCCTAAATAAAAGGGTTTTTTGCAAATTATATTTTGATAAAAACATAAAATTATACATGGCATGAAAACTAAAAACTACTTTTAAATCCCAAAACGAAAGGTTAGAAAGGAACCATATGGAGAACGAACAAATCCATAATACAAGAAGAAGATTTTTGATGTTGATACTTAATATGCTAATTTAGTGGGTGTATTTTCTCTATGTTCAATTAATGGATAAGATGAGTTGATTAGGACATTACTACTCTCTCAATCTCTCCTTTCGCACAAACTTTGAGTATGTTTGGATAGTTGGATTTGGAAAGGTTGGGTTAAGAAATATCAGAGCCTACAAATCAAATTTTGTTTTATGAAAGTAGTTATTCTACGTTTGTATTGTGGGATTAGAACTTATAATTTAGCAAATACAGAATTAATAACTATATAACTCTTATTATATTCTTGATCTCTTTGGTATTATTAGTACTAAGCTCCAGATTATTTCCCCTTTTTATAACGGTCAAAAGAACTTAATAACTCTTATCATATTTTTTATCCCACTTTAATCAAATATTAACTAATTTTTTTACTATACACATATAATCAATTCTATAATTATCTGATATTAAAAAAAATATGTGAGACCCACCGTTCATTCTATCATATCCAATTTCATCTAGTATGCCAAGCGAGCCCTTTATGTATTGGATAGATTTATTTTGGCTTTTTTTGCATTGCTTTTTTTCTACTTTATTTATTTATTTATTTTATCTGGACTTTGTATTTTTTCTATCCTTCATGGAAAAAGAAATCTAAAAAATATAACTGTTTTTTGCTAAAGTTGAGATAAATTCATGAAAAATGAAAAAAAAAAGCCTTACAAATGCTTTAAATGACTTTAAGGCTTTTTTGGTCTTATCTGATTTTTTATATGTATTTTTTAATCAGATTTTTTTCACTTTTTTGAATATTTCTTATTAATAGAGTAATCTAAAAAGTATTCTTATTTAATCTAACTATAGAAGAAAAAAGTGATATAAAAAAAAAAACTGTCCTAAAAAGATAACTCTTTTCTCTCTTTTCATTTGAAAATTATTTTTTGCCCTATTTATTTTAAGTCCAATCTTTTTCTTTTTCTTTACTTCAAACCTTTGTCTTTCCGTTTTCAATATCTCCCATCAAAAATATATTTTAAATAGTTGATTTTGTATACTTTTTTAGTATACATACATCTCTTTTGTTATTTTTTTTATGTAAACTAAGAAAATAAAACATTAGTATGCATATATTTATAATGATATGATCGGATCTACTTGAACTGCCTAGGTATTATATGAGAGAAATCCAAACAGTTACAATTCGTGCTAAAAAACACAATTTTAGTGTGTCTGTGCCTACAACGACAAGCAAAAGAATATGCGAATGAATTGTTAAATTTTTTTTATTGAAAATGTGCATTTATTATTATTATTATTATAAGAAAACATAAAATTGATCTTTATTTTTTTAAGAAAAATGGGCATTTTCTTATTTACTATAAGACAATTTTGAAAAATGACTTATTTCCTATTGTGTAGAAAATAAATTTTTCTTAACCATACACTATCATATAAGATGGTGGCATTCTCTATTCACATATGGGTCTCTTTTTTATTCTGATTTTGGCCTCCATTTTTCCTCTTTTTACTAAAATAAGTTCTATTTTAATATTTTCTTAATTTTTAAATTCAAAATCCATTTGAAATAAGTTTGATTTTCACTGTTCTTTCTTGGGATTACTTTTTGTCATTTAGTCCCTTATTTTCCCTCCAAGTATTCTTATATTTTTTATTATTTAGTTTGGTTAATTTAGACTTATAAATATTGCTAATAAAACTCATATTTTGGTAAACTTGATGACTGCATAATCGCGTTAAATGCATATGTAATTCTATCACTTCAATCATTTTAATTCTAGTAAAATACAAATTTGCATATCAATTGACTATTTTAGTCAAACTTTTAAATTTTATTTTTTCATATTTTTTGTTTTTTTGACTTATTTGTATATTTTATGTACGTTAATAAATTGCTCCGTCTCTATTAATAAGCTGCTATTCACTTCTCAACTACGGGAAGAACTTGAGCCACGCGATGAAAATATCACATATTTGAGTGAAGGATATTGATGAAAAATAAAAAATAGATATAATATATAATAAAACGTGTGAATTACTATTAATAACTTGAATTTAAGCTTTGCGTTGTTACGTTAATTGTTCAAGTTATTTAACTTCTAGTTTTCTTGAGTCGTTACAATATATATGGACAACATTACAACTATAGGCATAGCTATAGCATAGTGAGTGGCTTCAATTGGCCCCACTAATTTTTTTTTTTGAAGAAAAACATTATATTTATAATTATGTGAAGTTTTTAGATATTTATGTTATTGACCCCAATAAATTATAATAAAAGATAGCACAATTTTAAAAATATTGTATATTCAATGGTCTATATATTTGTGAAATTATCATTGATTTTGTCTATCATTATTGCAACTATTGAAAGATCTTTTTATGCGATGAAATTCATCAAGAATTGATTGTATAATCGGAGGGATAAATGAATGAATAATTATTTTGTTACGTACGTATGTCAAAATAATGACGTATTTGATAGCATAAGTAATGATGATATCATGCAGCAGTTTTAAAAAATAAAAAATATATTTGTTTTTGAGTTTTTTGATTTCGGGGGAACTCGTCGTGAATAATTGTAAATATTTACTTTTTTTGCTTAGGAAAATTAAACCAATAGTATTAACATTTTTATGTTTTGTTTATACATTTAATTGACAAGTATGAATTACTTTGCTAAAGTTTTGGAGAATATATAATGTTACAACGTGTTTTGCGAAAGTCAGTTTTGATAGAATTTATATAATTAACAATTTAATATACATGATAATTTATTGAATGACACTACTAAGCAAATTTCTAGCAACCCACTGATAACGACTATATGATAGTATTTATAGAAATTTAAAAGAGAAAAAGTGCATAAGAGGAGAGAAGATTATATCCTCTACCTATACTTTGATGTAAAAACAGACAACAGATTTGCCTGGATCTGGCCATAGGAGAATTCTATCAGTACCTCTTGTTGAATATGGTGGGTTTGATGTAAGCCAGTAGGGCTATCAGAACCACTACAACCAATTAGATTAGGGTCTAAGCACATGCAATGCGTGTATAAAACAATAGATGAAGAGCTCGTTTGGTATGCTACAATGGTGGCTTATAGTAGTTCAAAAAATTATTACCAAGAATGAATAGATTAACATAGTAGATGAAGGATTTCACAATATTAAGCCTCCGTTTGGGCTAGTTTTTTTTGTTTAAAAGTAAAAAAAAAGTTAATTAATTTGACTTATTAAGTTTTTTTTTTACTTTTTTATTACTTTTTTTTTACATAATTTTACATATATTTTTTTACAAAAAAATCAAAAAATTTAAAAATTAGTAAAAAAAAACTAGTCTAAACACAGGCTAAAATTGATATTTTAATTCTTTAACTAACGATTGACTAAAGAAATGGGATGAATAATGGAACTTAAAAATTCAGGAGATGAAATCTAATTTTTTAAAACTACAAGTGGTCCTGTTTGATGCCTATTATAAGAGCTTGGAGTGGACGAATAATAACGTGGGACCTGTAATTTTTTGTTTGATTTTGAAAAAGTAAGTTAAACTAACAATCCTTTGGGATTATAAATCCTCCAAATTGGGTGGATTGTGAAACATAGGAAGGGGTGGTATTAGTAATCAATTCCAAGCACAAGAGAAGAAATTAACCAAATTGTACTCAAACTTTTGCCATTCTATTGTGTTTTATTTTTTATTTTTTTTTCTAGTTTTCTTCCATTGCAAAGGGGATTGTCGTTGTTTGTATTGGTAGATTACCGTTGTTTGTATTGCATAATATAGTAGCATTGAAATTTTGATTTATAAATATAAAATAGAGATTAAATAGGCCAACCAGGCAAAGAAAAATAAAGAAAGAAAAAGAAAATAATAAAAAAAATAAAAGAAAAGGAAGAAAGTGAGTATGAGAAGAGAAGAGAAGATGAGATGACATAAAAAGGGATTTTAATGCAAAGGTTAATTTAAAAATTAATAAATTTATTTTAATTTTATAAGTACAAATCAAACAAGTTATGGTTTAACTTATTGTTTAATTTTGCAAATTAAACATATAAAAAGTAATCCAACCTCATTATTAAATCGATCAATTTCATAATTAGTATAATAATCTCACCTAATTACTAGTCTCCTCCAATCTACCGCTACTATCACAAAATATTGTATAATTCAATGTGACGCTTAAAAATAAACAGCACTCCTAAAATATATAAAAATGTTATGTGTACAAATTCGGATACCCCCTTCACATATAAAGTGAATACCATAATTGTGTAAAAAACTCACCTCATATGAAAAGAACAATTATTCCATACCTTATGATGTATTGTCCTATCTTAATTTTGGCCACATTTGCGTCGGTCTCATCACTTTTTATGTGAGAATCACACAAAAATAATAAAGACAACACAAATGTGTGATCTATATTAAAATGAATAATACATCATAAAATATGAAATAATTTTTTATTTAAGAAAAATATATCTAAATTTGTGTTTAGTAAGTATGCATGCTGATTAGAACTTTAAAATAAATCTGATTCAAAGACAAATGGCAAGGAATACGACGCATTTTTTCTTCAGGAGGACTTTTTGGCCTTTTACAGATCCAGACAGGACAAAACACCATTTTGGCATTTTCCGTCTCTCCCTCCCTCTCAACTTCTCAAACTATAGCGTGGGAAGCGACACAATAGCGTGGCCACTACCAAACCACCACTCACTCATGCTTTTGTTTTGTATGTTTCTAATTTGTATCGACTCTCACACAGCATCATCCGCCGTAGACGCCTCCCTCAATTCCTCAATTCCTCAATTCCTCAATTCCTCAATTACCCACCTAAAGTTCACCCCTACTTTCCTACTATCCAAACACGAAAATATCACGGAACCCAATTGTAATTTATCGATTGAAATTAAAAAGAAGAGACAAATCACGTTTGATTACAGAGTAAACGCATAATAATATAGGTTGATGATTGATGTTTTTAATTTTACAACCACAGAAATCAAGAAACGAAGAATCCATCCATAGTTGGGGCACAGATCTAGGTAATATACTTAACCTCGTAAAGAATACTAGAAAATGGAAAAGAGAAAAATAGAAACCGGATCGAGCAAAACCAAAGCCAAATCGGAGATAACTAATTAGACTCCTTTGCTTCGGTTATTGAAGTTCATCTTTTCGTAGTAACGAATTGAGAGAAGAGACAGCGAGAGGTGAACCTCGTCCTTCCCCCAACGAGTTTTGACGGTGGAGGAGGTGGATTTGGCCGGAACCACCGGGGGAGGCAGCGGCGGCGGCCGGAGGCAAGGCCACGTTGATGACGTGGAGGGGGAGGAGGAGGAGGAGGAGGAGGAAGGCTTGGAGAGGGGCCACAGGTAGAGGGAGTGGAGGCGGCGGAAACCGCCAAGGGCGAGGACGACGGAGCGGAGCTGCTGGTTGCCGCAGCCGATGTTGGCCCAGTGCCTGGTGCAGGTCAGCTCCCAGAGCCGCTCATCCTCCACTGTCCTGTGCCACTGCTTGCTCACGCACGCCGCCGTGGCCAGCGTGCGCGCATCAACATGCTTCAGCACCTCGAACAGCAAGTTCTCGTCCATTAACACAAGCAAAGACGGTTCTGCCCCATCCGTCTCTTCTTCTGCCTTCATCTTCTTCCTCTTCTTCATCTTCTTTTCGTCGATCGGGACCACATCGTCGCCCGCTTCAACCGGCCGCTTCATGCCCGGCGAAGATATGTAGAAAGAGTTGAATTCCGATCCGAGAGTTGAATTCCGATCTGAGGATTTGGTTTTCTCAGAAGATCAGTTGGAAGGGAAATAACGGGGAAGGGGTTAGGTTAGGGGTTGGGTTATAGATTGTTTTCGAAGACGACAAGATGGGAAATGAATGCGCGTGATTCTTTCCAAATAGAAAAATCCTACTTTCGCCGACTAGCCAGGCCGATAATTTGAAATAACAAAATGGCCCTTACATTTTTTTTCCTTTTTTTTTTTGGGTGTAATTTTACAATTGTTCTTTTGTATTTTCTCCATTTGTATTTGGCCCCATTTGGACAAAATGTCAAGAATTTTATTTATTTTTTTAATGAGATGAACTTAAAAAATAAAAAAATTAATTAAAAATAAAAAAATTTACTAAAATAAAAATAAATAATATAAAATTTGATTTATTGGTTTATTTTTATTTTTTTAAAACTTTTTCTATATTTTGATTATTTTTTTATTTTTTTCACTCGTTTCGTTGAGAAAAGTTAAAAAATATTGTTATTTGATTAAATTAAAAAATTACTAAAAACAAAAAATAAATAAATAAACAAATAAGCAAAAATTCCAAACAAAACCTTTTGTCTTTTCTATTTCAATTCACCTAATTATCAGGACTTCGTAACGTT
>JAULJZ010151887.1:0-30113 GCA_032270985.1 Heliamphora pulchella | reverse complement strand
TATTATACAGAATATCGGACATCCATGCATAACAAATAAATGATATACATATATTGCTCATAAAGATTCTCATAAAAATGGAAAACTAATTTTATTAAAAATAAAATTAAATACTAAAAACATAGTTTTCAGTAAAGCAACCCTAACATTAGGGTTATGGGATTTTCTTTTTATGGATGCTTTTGTTTGTATAGTTAACACCTCTTTTATGATAGTTTTGTTTCCCATGTCGTTACTGAGCATAAGTTATTTCGAGTTTAAACCCCGGCTGATGAATTCTCAAGTTTATGTTAGTCCTTTCATCTCAGAGACCCAGGACTATAGCTCTATGCAGAGAAGAACCTATAGCACTTGGGCCCGATCTTCGAGAGAAAGACTCAAATGTGTAGAGTAGTTGAGATCGTCGATGGCAAATCCAAAATTTACCATGGCTGACTTAATGAGGGCAATTTTAGAATTGTAGCGAATAGTTGAGGGAGGTAATACTGTTATGACTAACCAAGCCAGGATCCAAACTCAATGCCAAGCATAGATTCAAGCCTTGTAGACCCAGATTGTAGACCCCAATCTAGTTCTCCTGAATGAACAGGAGGATGGAGTAGGAGACAACATTTGGTATGATAACTTGGGACCCGAGGGAGCCCAACAAGCAGTTGCACCACTTGTACAACCAGGAATCCTAAAAATCCTAGCCACCAAGGAGTTAATTTTGCCTGATAAGGTTGATAAATTGGAGATGATTTTGAGGAAGGTCTGTGGGGTCGAAGATTATATGTTAGATGTGGAGGGCTCTGTTTGTTTCTCGATGCTAAACTCCCCGAAAAGTTTAAGATTCCCAATATCGGGAAATTGGATGGAACTAGAGACCCAAGAATTTATTTGAGGACGTACATTGGATCCTTGTCGCCGATGGGGACCAGTGATCAGTTGAAGGCCCAGCTTTTCCAACGGTCTTTGTTGAGAGCCGCCTAAAAGTGGTTTTTATCACTAGATGTTGCAAAAATGAGAACCTGGGAAGATATTGCTACTACATTTGTCAACCAGTATAATTATAATATGCAATTTGATGTCACTACTTGGGAACTCGAGACTACTAGGCAAGAGGCCAACGAGTCTTTTGTTGAGTTTTTGACCCATTAGATGGCCAAGGCAGCTAAGATGATGAACAAGCCCACGAAGAATGAGCAAGTAAGGATGGTGGTGAAGAATCTGCAATCACAATTCCAAAAGTATCTGATCACGCAGCCTTTGATGACATTCGAGCAGGTCTTTGATGCTGGAATACAGATAGAGGATGCCTTATAGTCTAGAGATATCGAGAAAAGAGAGTCAAACCAGAGAATGACGAGGAAGCCCTATGCCAATAACCCTAATAATGCCACCAATTCTTTAAACCAAAGTTATGAGGTGAACTTGCTGAACCCAAATCTAAGCTAGTCTAATCCATCCGCTAAGCCTGCTACCCAAAACCAACCCCGCAGCCAGAAAAGAACCTTCACCTAGCTTATCGTTCTATTGACTTCCATTCTAAGCTGTCTAATTGAGAGGGGTCTTTTGAAACCCTTGGAACTGCCCCCACTACCGAATCCTTTGCCACCCCGACATAACCTGACCTAGTACTATTTCTTCCACCAAGGGTATGATCATCTAACAAACAATTGCATGAGGTTTTGGCATGAAATCTAAGATCTGATAGATAACAAGGTAATTCCCCCACCTACTACTGCTCAAAAGCCAAATGTGACCACCAATCCCTTGCTGAATCACGCAGCTCAGTAAAATGTTAATGTTGTTGATGGAGGGGCAGAAGGCTTTGATCCCACGATGTTCATTGTCCCTGTGATATAACTAAAGCCTATTGTAAATTTTTTGTCTGGCTGAGATGTGTTTTTGATCAACGACATTATCGAGGAACTGGTAGATGATGACTTTGATGGCTTCCTAGTCTTTGTCACTCATGAGGAAGAAGGTTTTCCTCCCTTCAATAGCGATAATGAAGAAGATGAAGAGATTAGAGGTCTGTGGGAAGACTTGACATGCCTCGAAGCATTGGATGACCTAAAGGAAGCCAAGATAGATATCAAGTGGCATATTCCAACTATTTCAAGCAACATGGTATGGAGAGGCAACATGGTATGGAGAGGCTGAGCTAAGCTCGAGGGTTGAGGAGACAGAGAAAGAAGTATCAGAAATAGGAGAGTCATCGAAGGAAAAGAAAGTTGACAACAGTGGGAATAGATAAGAAAAGAAGACACCAGTCAGTAAAGAAACTGAGAAGAAGGAAAAATGGGAAGAGAAAGAGAAGAGTCTGCCTTAGGTGAATCTTTTAGGAACTATGGGTCCTATATTCGATCCTTCAGTGTATATCGTTCATCTTCAGTAGCCAAAGCTGAGAACTTCTTTGCCCGAGGGACCAGCTTTATGCTATCTCGAGGTAGAAGAAATCTTGCACGTAGAAGAGAATGATCTGTGGGAACTGGAAGAATTGGAAGAAGAATTCATGGCCATAGATTATGATGAAGAAGAGGATGTGATAGAATGCCATCCGACCATGGAAGAATCGTATGACAATAGGGGTTCTTGGGAACCTTGGATTCCTCCCTCACCGTATGATTACGAGGATCCTTTTGATGGAGTATCACTACCTCAGCTCTTCGAGATAAAGACCGGTATTGATGAAGAAACCCATTGGTTTGCACAAAACGTGATGGGAATCGAAGAAGATCTCTAGGGAGTTAGAGAAACTAGAGAAGAAGACAGTCAAGAAAAGATGAAGGTAGAAGATTTTTGGACCTTCAAGGGAGAAGGATACCTAGTGACCGAAGTTCAAGAAGTGACTAATCAATTTGAAGACCTATGGGAGCTTGAAGAATAAGTAGAGCATCTAACAAGAAGTGGGAGGCATTTTAAGCCTGCTCAGTTAGAGAAGGGACAACCGAGCTGGGGAGTAGAAGAATCAAAGAAATAAAGAGAAAAATAGAATAACGAGGAAGAAGACGTGGTTTTGAAACAACTCAAGAAAACACAAGCAAATGTAAGCCTTTGAGGATTACTAGTGGCTTCTCATATGCACCGGCAGGTAGTATTGAAAGCTCTGAACAGTGTGGATTATACTACGTTTATCATGGCTGCTGTTGAGATGCAAAAGAGTCAGTCCTTTGAGTCTTTTGATTTGCATGATGTAAAAAGTGAGTTGAAATCTGAGTCTGATGAGTCTGTTTTAATCGAGTTTGTAAACGGCGCCTATAATGGAAAGTCTATCAGGAATACACTTGTTGGCATCTTGAGCCCCTTTTGTTTTGAGTCTCAAGTTGTATAGCCACTGTTGAAATTAATGAAATGAATTCATATTTTTCTTACTTCGTTGTGCCTCAAATATTTTATATGGATTCTGAAAATTTTAACGAATTCGAGGAGCATATCCCCAAAGAATTAAAACTTTTAATTGAAAAGAAAGAAAAAATACGAGCCAAACCTATAATAGAAGAAACTGTTTTAATAAATCTTAATAATAAAAAAGATCGATAGTTAGTTCAAGTTGGTTATACACTCCATTCGAAAGAACGTGAGCAATTAACCTTTTTATTAAAAGAATTTAAAGATGTTTTTGCGTGATCCTACAAAGATATGCTTGGAATAGATCCCGATATCGTACAACACAAAATCCCTCTCTATCCCAATGCCAAACATGTCAAGCAGAAGCTCAGAAGAATCAAGCTGGACTGGGCTCTCAAGATTAAGGAGGAGGTCACCAAGCATATAGATGCCGAATTTCTTATGGTCACGGATTACCCGAAGTGGGTTGCTAACATCATCATAATACCAAAGAAAGATGAAAAAATCCAAGTGTGTTTTGACTTCAGAGATCTTAACAGGGTTAGTCCTAAGGATGACTTTCCTCTCCCCCACATAGATGTGTTGGTAGATAACACCACCGAGAATGCACTCTTGTCTAAGGATATAACTAGATTTTGATGGTGCTGGAGGATCAAGAGAAGACTACCTTCACGACACCTTGGGGAACCTATTGTTATAGGGTCATACTATTCGAACTAAAGAACGCGGGAGCAAACTACCAAAGGGCTGCAACCATGTTGTTGCACGGCATGATACACAAGGAGGTAGAGGTATGCATGGACGATATGATCATGATGTCTAAGACCAAAGAAGGGCACGTAGCTACGCTGAGGTAATTCTTCAAGTGTGGTTGGGGTGGTCGCGGGTGACAGTGGTAGTGAAGGCAGTGACGAGGGCGAGCCACAAGAGGGCAGAGCCGTGCTTGAAACGCCAAAGCTCTTTGATCCCGTGACCTACTATTTGGTGAACCATCGGTTGCAGAGGCCGGCCACGAAGAGGTTTAATATTTCCGACATAGTGGCAGAGCGCGAGATTCTCCTACGGCGCCACGAGGATCACCTCTCGACTGGAAACCTTGAGGTAAACTGATATGTGAATTCTTTACTTGTTTTGTCGATATGAAAATCATATGAGTTTTGAACTTGGTTTACTTTTGAAAGCTCAAACTTTGTTTGATATGATATTGAATTGAATTAAACTTGATTTGGATATTGAATCATATCGAACGTTTGAATTGAATTAAATTGGATCAAAGTTTGGTATTGGAATTGAATTGGAGTTGACATTTAGTTTGAAATGTGGACTTAGTTAAGTTAGACCTTAACTCGGATTAGATGGATCTTAATTTTTGACGAAAATGGACCTTAAACTCGGAGAATGTAGACCTTTTCTCTTGGATGGGACATGTCTCGGACTTTGGATGAAAATAAGTTTTGAATCTTGAATTAAAATGAAACTTTTGAATTTGGATGAAATCGGACTTTAGATTTAAAACGAACCTCTGAACAAACTTGGAATTTCAGACAAAACAAGCTTAGATTCGTAGAAAGAGGATTTTCAAATCGAATTGAGGGTGGATTCGGACCTCGAGTTTAGGTTGGGTTGGATTTGCAAGGGAAGTTGGTATGGAGTTGGACCACGTTTGGGAAGCGGGATTGTTTGTGTTGAATTTGAAAATGAACCTGGGCAAGCGTTGGTTGAATCGAATTTTAAAAATTTGAAAACGTTTTGAAATAAAAATCATGTTGAAATGTGGGTCTAGAATGTGTTTGAATCGGGCTTAGGGACTAGGTTGATTCGAGAAATTGGAATCGAGGGTTGGGAAGTGGATTTTGAAGTTGAATCAAACTTTGAAGTTTAAATTCTGAATGTAGGATGAATTTTGTTGAATTTGGAGCGAATTGGTTTGGTCTCGTGTTGGGTGTGGGTTGTGATTTGGATTGAATTTTTGATTTGAGATTGAGTGGAATAGGTCATTGGGTTTGAGTTTTGAAAATAAAATTTTGAGTTTAACATTTATTAAACAAATGTTAGAAATCGTGTTTTCTGAAGATTCAGATTGAGACTCGGATTTCAGGTTGCCTGTGGTTGTGGGGTTTATTTAGTGGATCTATCATTTTGATTATCATTTGTTTATTTCGGTTATCATGTTGCACGTTTCATTCTCGTTCCTATTATTGTTTCTGTTTACTGATTTGTTTATTTTGTTTTCGTTTGTTTTGTTTTCGTTTATTGATTTGTTTGTCTTATTTTTGTTTCAGGCGAGGTCACATATCCAGGGCTTCAGCGGCTCCTCTGATGTACTAGAGTAGTACACAGCTCTGCCTCCTCGTTGTCGGGAGATAGTTGATAGGGCGGGCTTCGATGGCTTTATTACTACGCTGGAGGGGACCAGCAACGACAAGTTACTCTCAGAGCTTTGACCGAGAGGTGGTGGGATCCCACCAACACATTGCATCTGTCAGCATTTGAGGTGACTCTGACCCCCCTCGACTTTTCTCTTATCACCGGGATTCGAGTGGGCGGCGACCCAATCCCATATGATCTCGATATTTTTCGGAGCCCTACGGCTCTCACCTACTTCCTTGATCACATGCCCTCGTCCATCAACAAGGGGATTATCCAGTATACGTGGCTAAAGAAGACTTTTAGCCACTTTATTTGTATAGAGGTCCACCACTTTGAATAGGTGGCCCGCGCATTCCTGCTCTATATGTTCGGGATAGCCTTATTCCCAAACTTGGAGAACATGGTGCATCTCCACTATCTCGCTGCGATGTTGGTGGTGGGCCGGATTGATATCTATGATTGGGGGAGCCGCCTTGGCTACCTTCTATGGGTACATGAGTGCTGCCACGAGGACTTCTAATCTGAGTGTAGGCGGGTACTGGCGTATCTGGGAGGTATGCCTGCTTTCTTTTCTTCACTTTTCATTTCCTATTTCCATTCCTGCATATCTGCTTCAACTGTACTGACACTTTCCTTGATTCTCTGCAGCTCTGGGCCTACGACTTCCTGGGCATGCGCAAGCCAGTGAACTCTTGTGATGACCCACTTGTGATTCCCCGGGTACTTCGATAGGCAAGACGTTATCGGGGTACGAAGCCTGGCGGGAAGGATATTGATGATGATCGCCACTTTCTAGACACCCTCACTCCCAATCGGGTACGTCATTCATGCTTTTGTTCATTCTCACTTCTCATTTCCTGTACATACACTGCTTGCTGACATGTTTCCTTGATCTTTAGGTCTGTTGGGATATCTGGGTCGGCATGGAGGAGTGGGCCAGTGTCGACCTGATACGGAGCCGAGAGGCTACCTAGACCCGTGTCTTGCTTGAGGGGCTATTCTGCAGAGAATGGTACCTCGGTGAGCGGGTGGTTTGACAGTCTTTAAGGTATGACCATTTTCGTATCCCGAGGACGCCTCTAGTTAGGATGCGTCAGACTGACACCCTTTGTATGGCTGAGATCACCCGTACCCTGAGGGTATCGATGCTGCTACACTGATCGAGGGTGAGGATCGTGACTATACGGTCTTCACCCAAGAAAGGCTCATGCCTGCTATGGGTGCCCGTGTTGCTGTGCGGGGTCCTTCTCCCGCTGCCCCAGGTCTTATTCACCATGAGTTGCCCTGAACGGTGGGCACTTTCTTGAACGAGAATCTCCATCTGATTTAGATCCCCAAGATGACGGCCTAGGAGATTCTTCTTCCTCCCGACATGGAGCAAATACATCATCCTTCCTTTCCTTCTTTCCATACTGCTCTTTGTGCTTTCTGTATTGCTTTCTCATATCTGACTGTGTTGATTCTCATATCTGACTGTGCTGATTATCTGATTGTACTAATGTGGTCCCTCTCCTTGACAAATACCTTGAGAATGGTGCGACCAGTGCCTTCGTCTTATCTCCAGCTTGAGGGTACTAGTCCGTCATTGGGATTCTACCTTCCGAGCTCAGGACACAGAGCCTCCTGCTCCCCGGGGTGGCCCCGCTGCGGTATGTTCCTCATTTTGCTCTGTTATGTCTTTCTGTTCTTTTCGTTGTGCATTTGTTCACATATACTGTTATCTGATATGATCCTCTCTTTTCTTTCAGCGTAGTCGGCGTAGGGGCCCGAGGAGCTGTGGAGGTTATGTACAACCATCTGCACCAGTTATTCTTGCTGTACCTTCAGTTGGGACCTTTGCATCTAATTCCATTGCTGCTGCTTCTTCATCTCGTGCCAGGCTTCTAGTACTGCGCAGACTGCCACCGGCTCAGAGGAGGTGGCAGAGGAGACTTGGTTATCATCTAGGGAGTCATCCCAGGGAGACTACATGGATCGGAGGAACAGGACCCGGTAGGAGTAATCGACCTGTGCCGCCCTACTGCTGATGATCTTCTTTTCTTTCTTCTTACTATACATAGAGGCTTACGTGCCTATTATTGTTTGGGCCTGCGTGCCTATTTGACACATTTCAATGTTTTGTTTTGTCATTCCACATTGATACACTGCTTTGGGTACACTCACCGATACACACTGGCACACTGCTCTTGATACTCACTGATACACTGCTCTGACATGCATTGATATACTATTTCTAACACACTGCACAGATATACTTGTTTTGCGATGGATGAGGCCTTCATGCCTTTGTTTCACCTTTGGCCTGCATGCCTCGATATACATTACACTCATTTACTTTTGTTACTTATGATGGATAGGGCCTTCGTGCCCTTTGGTTTACATTTTGGTTATCATAGATGCTTGTGACCCTTTCATTTATGTTATGAAAATCAAATCTATTGGTTAGACCTTCGTTATGCATGATGTACGCTTTTTGAGTTGAGAGCTTTCTATAAAACTGTTTTTCTTGTTGTGAGTTGCTGACAGGTTCATAACAACAGTTTAGGGCATGTTGACAAAATGGGGGCATGCTGTCAAAATTTCTACATAAAAAAGTTGCAGCTGCGAGAAATGAATTTGCGGCCATAGGTTTTGAATGCGGCTGCCTGAACTTTTGTAGAGGAAAGTTCATGGCCTGTACTTTGGGATATCACGGTCGTGTATTTGAGGGAGAAAAGCTGGCGGCCGTGGATTGTGAAGATGACTGTCGTGGGAAAAAGATGGCGGCTGTGACAGAACTTTTTAGCGCGAAACTTTGAGAAGATTTTGTGGTTCCCTCCATTTCTGGCTCTATAAAGGGCCAACTAGTCCAAACCCCACTGTCCTGGATATTCTATATTCTCCTTGTCTTCTCCATGGCCCACTCCTTCAATAACTCTCTTTAGGCTTGGATGGGCGACTTCTCCTCGGTTGAGTGTAAAAACTTTATCAACTTTGGACTAGATGCACTATTCTCCTTTCGTAACATGAGGATTGACTGTCACCTTATGCAAGGGGCAACCCAGTTGTGTGACCCTGATGTTTACGTGTTCCATTTCGGGCATAAGGAACTGTGCCCAATGGTAGAGGACTTTTTCACCATTCTCGAGATTTTGGCCAGGAAGGCGGTCATAGTTCCTACCTCTTTCTCGAGCCCTAGGAATCGGTTGATGCAGCTTTGCGGCTATTCCAGATGTGAAGCGTCGCTCATTACTCATGATGGATTCCTTGATGTGGCATGGATCATAGACCACTTCGAGCCTCGGGGATCTTTTGGCAACTTCTCTTTCCAGCTTCAGCGTCGCTATGCCCTTTTTATCTGTTTTCTCGCTCGTTTCTTCTTGAGCCCTTCTGATGAGTGAGTCAGCTCCTCTTTGGTGGATGTGGCTTATCAGATCCACAAGGGATGGGATCCTGTTTCGCTGGTCCTTGCTGAGATGCTTCTCGATCTTGATGCAGTTCATACCGAGGGTGCCCCTTACTTTGCTGACAGTGCTCTCCTGCTGCAGGTGGTTCGCTCAGCTCTCCTTTTTCTATTTTTCTCTCGATTTTTTTGGTCAGCTCTCCTTTTTCTTTTTTTCTCTCTATTTTCTCGCTTAGCTCTCCTTTTTCTATTTTTCTCTCTATTTTCCCTCTCAGCTCTTCTTTTTCTTTGTTTATCTAAGGTTTGGCTGATGGAGAAGGTGAACTTGCTGGAGAAACCTATATCTAACAGCTACAGTGTGAAGTCCTTCGTCCACCGTCAGGTTTATCATCTTTGCTAGACTAAAGCCATTTGGAAGGACTACCTGAGTTCTCTAACCGGGGAGGACATCTTCTGACTATGCCCTTGGCTAAAGATATCTTTCATGATTACTGCGACTATGGGTCACTCGAGGGTTTTGTTGGTTGGCTTGAAGTTGGCCACTTTTTATCATCCATACCACATTCTCCGTCAGTTTAGGTATACTCAGGTCAAACCCAATACTGCCATGAGTCATCTGTACAGTTCCGCGCATCAAGCCCCTTTCTTAGGTCAGTACCAGCGGTCCTGGTCTTCGCGACTGAGGATGCCGTTCGGTGGAGAGTTTGATAGTAGACTTTTTGAGGATTACAGGCTTGGCTTAGGACATCAATAGAGTGTAGTGCAGGGCCGGGAGGAGATGCAAAGAGGAGAAGGACTTGACACTTCTTTGTTGTATTTCAATATTCTGTTCACTTCTTTTTAGCTTTTTAGGATGGGGACTTGCGAGCCTCTCTTATTGTGAAATTAAAACTGAGTTAGTAAATAGTGATCTTCAAAACAGCTCTTTCAAATTTTCGCTATTGCAATATAACCAATTTATTAAAAGAACTAAAAATAATCTTTTGCGTTGATCTATTACTTGAAACATGGTTACAAAGGGGAGAATTTGAACAAAGGTTTGGGAAAAACTTCTGACAAAAGTTGCTTTCGTATCCCGAGGAAGGGAATCAGGCCATAATGTAGTTCGAGGTTCGTGTTACACTCGGGTTTTGATAGTTTTCTTTTGCGGGCTTTCCCTCAGGGGTAGAACTTTTTGAGCTGGTCTGAGTTGATTGGTGTAGAGAAAACATTCCCGTCCAAGTCCATGAGGAAAGTAGCGCCTCTCGACATTAGGGTTTTGATGAGATAAGGGTCGTCCCAATTAGGTCTAAACTTGCCCCTTGGATCGAAGACCAGAGCTCTAATCTCTTTGAGGATAAAGTCACCTTCCTTAATGTTCTGGGACTTAACCTTCTTGTTAAATGCCTGAGCTATTCTCCTCTGATATCCTTGAACGTGAAACAACACTCTAAGACTTCTTTCATCAGAAACGAGCAGTTCTTTAAATCTACCTCTCTGCCACTCTAACTTGGGGAAATTTCTTTTGGCCATTATCCTCAAAGACAGAATCTCCAATTCTATGGGTATAATGGCTTCTATTCTGTCACGACCCAAACCTGGGTCCATGAACTAGCCCCTAAACTCAGCATACATAAACCATAACCATAGATTATGCCCCAAAATATAAGAAAATATTGTACATGACATTCAAGGGTTTAATAAAATGAACCAAGTTCCAATATTTACATTCCCAGGTTTACCACAAAGGTTTGAGATAACATATATTCAACATTAACTAACCCTTTTATTACATCACTTCCATTAATTTTATGTACAACAAAAACAAAGAATGACTCCCACACTTTGCCCTTTCCAAGAGCAACCACAGCTTTGGTGTCACCCCGTTCTTCAGAACCTGAAATTGTTTGACATATATACATGAGTCAAAACTCGTAGGAAAAAGATTAACTCATATATATAATGCATGATTTGTGAGGTGTGATGGGTGTAACCGAAATAAATACACACATAATTCAAATCATTTCCTTTTTAACACACACACCCACGCACACACAAAAAATTTCTTCCATTTGTCTCTTTGTTTTCCATCCAAAAATCATTCATTTTAATTTCCCAATTTTTACAAAATCGTATCACCTCTAATGAACTGGTGTCGGGTGCAGCTTATAGAGACCCCTATCTATTATCCCAATAGGCTACGCGAAGCCATTGAGTAATAGATAGCTCTATAACTCACCACGACACAACACCACATTTCGGGAGCTAACCCGTGGGCATGTGGTCCCCATCTTGCGCAAGTTTTCGGTCTTTCACCACGGAGCCGTTAGCCAAACTTAATTCACATCAATCCATACGGTTCATTAAAATCAAGTGCTCAATTTTCACATTTAATCTTTGAATGTAAATCTTCGCGGGCTTTCACTGCAGGACCGCAGCCCCTCATTATGCATATTCCACATTCAACCATAGGTTTTCAATTCAAGTTAATAATTTCATTATATAGTTTCTCATAGTTTACATCGTCACTACAATGTCACCAAGTTCTAATAACGCAAGATTGATAGCAAAAGATCACATTATTTTAAAAGAAAACACCCACCATATATATATATACCTATCAATTTGAAATCCATTTTTATTGTAATGGAAAGCCCAACCAATAGGACCAATGCGTGCCTCTCAACTCAATCCAGATATATACATATAGGTGTGCCATTAGCTCAAGGGATTAGAAATTTAGTAAAAAGGGCCAATAATAAGAAAAATTAGTTTTTCTCAAACATTTGCGTAAAAAGGGGTGAAAAATGGTTATAAAATTTTGACATACCCTCACTATTTTAATCATAACTTTTTCTATAAAAAGAATTTTCTTGTGAGAGTAGTCTTGTTGGAAAGAGGACCTTCGGGGCTTCAATTTGAATATATAATTGATCCCATTCGGAGTCCGGATGAGAGAGATACATTAATTTCAAAATCAAAATTTTGACCAGTAAAACAGACCGCGCGATAGACCGATTGATCGGTCTATCCAGCGGTCAAGCCTGCAGAAAATACCGAGAGCAACCTTTGACCGCTTGATAGACCGATTGATCGGTCTATCGAGCGGTCCTGCATCGAAAAATCAATTTTCACCAAGTTTGGAAACCAAAATCAATCCAAGCCCAAGTTGATGCAAAAACATGAAATCTTAAGTTAATTATGCTTCCATTTTATACAATAAACTCTCAATTTCATTGCTAACTATTTTCCAAAAACTCCAATTTCCTTAAAAATCCAACTCAACCCATACACACTTATCAAGTTTCTCATTTATACATAAAATCAACAAGATTTGTACTCATATAAACAAAATATCAACCCAATTCAACACAAAATATATAAGATAATCTAAATCCTACCTCTTAAAGTTTTAACTCTTCAAAATCCACCAAATTTGCAAACCCTAGGTTTAGCTTTCCTTGGATTCTCTCTCCTTGATAGCTCCAAGGTGTTGCTCTCTTTATCTAGCTTTTGATTCCTCCTTTCAAACCTCCAATTGTAGCTAGCTTCATCCAATTTCGGAGATATGAAATGGTTTTGATCAAATCTTCAAGGGAGGAAAAAGTAAAGAAGAGAAGAAGAGGGGATGAGGGTGCCGACGGGATGGGGTGGGTTCTCCCACCCCTTGGGCTCCTTTTATTTTATCTCTCTCTTTCTCTAAGTTTCTAGAAAGTTGATTAAGGCCTTGTTTGATTAATTTTCCAATTTTATCTTTTAAACTTGCTAATTAAACCCCCAATTTTGTAATTAGATTAATTTAAATATTTCCACTAAAGGTTGAAAATTACTACAAGAACCACTCGCTAACATCCCAGTGTTCCAACACACACTAATCGTACTCAACATGCTAAAATTATCATCCAAAATCGTTTTCGACAAAATCACTTATAATAAAATAATTAACCATAATAAAAACGTACCAAGTCGTTACACATTCCATAGACTAATGCATACAGTGTTGCTCCAGTAGAAGTCCTGATCGATGTTCGATATCCCTAACGTGCAAATGATAACTTTTTCGGCCAATCCTTACTTCCCTCTATCGTCTTTTGTTGAATTTTCTTCACGTTCTTGTTGGCAGCTTCCACGACTCCATTAGTTTGCGGTTTGTACGAAAAAGAATTATGAATGATAATTCGATACTCCTCCAAAAGATCTAAACCTTCTCGTTGGAAATGAGAACCATTGTTAGAAATAATCTCGTGCTGGATCCCATATCGACAGATAAGATTTTCCTTGATGAATCTGGATACTTGAGAAGGCTTTAGAATATAGTAGGAGGCGGCCTCTACCTACTTTGTGAAATAGTCAATTGCCACGAGGATGAACTCATGTCCATTCGATCTCTTAGGTGTGATCTTTCCTATCATGCTGATTTCCTAAACTGAGAACGACCAAGGTGACATCATGTTATAGAGCTGAGATAGTGGCACATACATAAAGTTTGAGTGAACTTGGCATTTTTGGCATCTCCGAACAAACTTGTGACAGTCTGCCTCCATCGTCATCCAGAAATATCCTTAGCGCGGGATCTTTTTAGCCAGCCTCATTCAATTCATGTGAGGCCCGTAAACTCTTTTGTGAACCTTTTTCATCAACTCTGTTGCTCTTTTGTGTCAACACAACGCTTATTAACCCCCAGATATCCTCTCTTGTATAGTCTTCTTCCATAGATCCCAAATTGTGCAGTAAGCCTTCGGATTACCCTTTGGTCCTTCTTACTAGCTCGACTAGGATACTTTCCCTTCTCAATGAAATTCCTAATGTCGTGATAACAGGGTAGTCCATCATCAGCCTCTTGGATAGCATAATTATCATTAATTACGGGTGTATCTCTTTGTTGAATTTTCAAGGGTCTCATCCTTATCCCAGGTGGTATTTCTATCATTGATGCCAAAGTAGCCAAAGCATCAGTGAACTTATTCTACAATCTCAGAACATGGGTGAACACCACAGTTTTGAAGCAAAGGATCATCACTTTGAGCCCCTAGTGATTCTGGATTAGCCTATTTTCTTTAACCTTCCATTCTCCTTTTACTTGGGAGACGACCAAAGCTGAACCCCCTATGACTTCTAACTTTCTTGCCCCTAGTTCTAAAAATTCTTCCAATTCGGCTAAGCAAGTTTCGTACTCGGCCTGATTGTTAGTAACCTCGAAACTCAACTTAAAAGCCAAAGGGATATGGGAATCATCAGGAGTGATGAGGAATATCCCTATCCTGTACCCGTATTGGTTTGAGGCTCCGTCGAAAGAGAGGGTCCATAGATCCTTCTCAATTTTCAACACTTTTTCATCATGAAATTTAAACTCCGGCTCTTCTTGTCCTTCAATAGGATGGTTGGCCAAAAATTCTGCAATGGCTCTTCCTGTGACAAATTTCCTTGTGATGTACTGCAAGTGAAATTCAGTTAACATGAGCAACCAATGGGCCAACTTTCATATTAATGCTGTCTTCTCGAAGAGGTATTTGAGTGGGTCCATCCTTGAGATTAGAATAACTCGGTACGCTAGCATGTAGTCGCTGATAGGTACAATATCAGAGGGTTGTCGGGTTCTGGTGGTGACAAGATTGAAGGGTTTTGCAGGTACTATTATATGGCATCAAAGACATCTTGATATTGCTGATCCCACTGAAACTTGGTTCCTTTCTTGAAGAGTCAAAATAGAGGATCGCAAGTAGTAGTCAACTTAGCGATGAACCAGCTGATGAATTGAATCTTCCCTAAGAAACTCCTTACATCCTTCTAGATCGTTAGAGAAGGCATTTCGAGGACAGCTTTGATCTTTGATGGGTTTTCTTCTATCCCCCGCTGTGTGATCACAAACCCAAACATCTTTCATGTTGTAACTCCAAAAGCACACTTTTGCGAATTTAGATGCATCTTGTGTTAGGGCAAACTGTCAAGATCCTAAAATTATGCTTATGATTTTAGTCCAAAAATATCTGGACGGGCAAACGCCGAAATAAGCTCTTGATTAAAACTTTTGATATCAAACAATCAAAATAAAACCTGGCAATACTCCTAAAGTTAGTTTTAAGATTATACCTTTTGAAATCTGGTTGGATGATTTCAATTGCTGCAACAATTCTCAGTCAACGATCTGTCGCGGTTTTTGACTTCTAATCAAATCTCCGACACAAGCCTTTTATTGTATTTCTGAATGCTAAACACGAACGTAATGTGAGTTACGATTTATCGAGTTCTTCAAAACTTTCTTGATTAGACTTAGAATTCTCAAAGAACGTGAAAACCCTAGAAACCTAATCACTGACTAAATAATATGAATTATAGTGTCAAGTTTATAAAAGCATATAAATAGACTATAACGGGGACCTATGGAGTAAATATGACTTAGACTCCCAATATAAATATGAAAATTCACATCAACCCAGAAGCAATTTCATAAAAACATTAATTACAATTCATTCTACTAAATAATTATAATTATACTCCTAGCCATGTTCTTAAAATGGAATATTCGAGCCCTTTTTATTAAATACTTGTTTATTCTCCCCACGATAAGATTCTCGATACCCGTAGATTAAATTAAATTACTGATAATTATATTTAATTGATTTTTTAAAATAAATTCTTCTAGACCTTCCACTTAACTTATTTGATTGCCAGATAATTAAATCCACCTATAAGATTTCGCTCGGTCAAAACTTATAAACTTTCTTAAGGGGGTATCGTCAATCCCGATCATTCGGGACGTGAATTCCGTCAATTATTAGTATTCACCATATAATCAATATCGTTATCTAACTCACCGAGATTATAGACCCGTAAAAGAATGCACCCTTTAATGAATTAAAATAACGACTATTAAATATATGCAGATAATAAATTATTTCGAGATTAAGAGTATAAGCACTCATAATAACTATGGGTATAAATTAATTTATACAGTCAGTATAAAATTAATTACCCTAACATGGTCCTATTTAATATACACAAAGTGTACTAACACAGCAAGTTGGAAAAATAGACGATGCTATTATCTATTTCTCATAACCAAGACATGTCTACTAAAACTCTACGCTACAGCCGTACCGATGGTGTGTCCAATTCAATCTAAGCCGTAAACCAAAAGCTTATATTCTACAAAAACCGATAATTTGGTCTTCCATATATAAGCTAAACTCTACACATCAGATTAAATACTGTGCAGAATAAAAGACACCCACGCACGACATCAAATAAATAATGAAAAGCATACATTACTCATTAAGATTCTCATAAAATAAAAAAATTTATTTTATTAATAAATAAAATTAAATACTAAAATCATAAACTATGGTTTTAGTATACAACCCAAACAATCTTCCATTTATACTCAAAATTATGTTGCTATACATCTGACTCCTATGCCCTCTACATGACTGTGAAAAGTCTTTAGCTGGTAAGCTTTTTATAAAAGGATTTGCAAGGTTATCTGCCGATGCAATCTTGGCCACGGCTACATCACCTCTCTGTACAATCTCTTGTATAAGGCGATATTTACGCTCGATGTGCTTAAACATATCGTGAGGTAAACTTTTGGGATCCTTATTTGACTGAAAATTTGAGTTTGTTACCCTAAGGTACTAGACTGTCTGCCTGGTAAACCAACATATAATCCCTAGTCCATTTTAGGTACTTGATTATATGTTTTACTGTTGTCCAATACTCATGTTCTGGATTACATTGATATCTGCTAACCATGCCAACGGCAAAACAGATGTCGGGTCTAATGCAAAACATAACACACATGAGAGTGTCGGGGTTGTATACTAAAAATTATTGATTTTTTAGTTTTAGTATTTAATTTTATTTATTAATAAAATTAATTTTTTTATGAGAATCGTAATGAGCAATGTATGTATTTTATTGTTTATTTAATATTGTGCATAGATATCTTTTATTCTACATAGTATTTAATCTAGTGGACGTGTTTGACTTGCATATGAAAAACCAGATTAAAGGTTCTTGTGGAATATAAATTTTTGGTCCACAGTTTAAATGGAATTAGACAAACCATTAATATGACTATAGCGCAGAATTTTAGTAAACTTATCATAGTTACGGGAAACAGATAATAGCGTCGTCAATTATTCTGACTCGTTGTGCTAGTATATTTTGTGTGTATTGAATAGGATCACGTCGGGGTAATTAATTTTATACTGACTATATAAATAAATTGACACGTCATGGTTATTATGAATGCTTATACTTTTAATCTCAAAATAATTAATTATTTATGTATATTTAATATTCGTTATTTTGATTCACTAAATGGTGCAATCTTTTATGGGTCTATAATCTCAGTGAGTTGGATAACGATATTCATTATATAGTGAATATTAATTATTGACAGAATTCATGTCTCGAATGATCGAAATTGATGATTCCCCCTTAAGAAAGCTTATAAGTTTTGACCGAGCCAAACCCTACAGGTGGATTTAATTATCCAGCAGTCAAATAAGTTAAGCAGAAGGGTTTAAGAATTTTTTGAAGAAGCTGATTAAATATAATTGTCAATAGTTTAATTTAATCGATGGGTATCTGTAATATTAACGTGTGGAGAATAAATAAGCATTTAATAACAAGAGCTCGAATATTTGGTTTTGAGAATATAACTGGGAGTGCAATTATAATTCTTTAGTGGAATGAATTATAATTAATGTTTTTATGAAATTACTTCTGGGTTGAGGTGGATTTTCATAATTACATTGGGAGCCCAAGTCATATTTACTCCATAGGTTCCTGCTGTAATCTATTTATATGCTATTATACAACCCTAGCCATGGACACGCGTCATATACAATTAGGGTTTCCACGTATTCTCTTTGTGGCTAGACAGAGTTGTGAATAACATGTTCAAGGTAGCCCACACTACAGATGCGTTCTAGCATTCAGGAATACAGCAGAAGGCTTGGATTTAGAGCTTCAGCTTAAAGTCTAAAACCATGAATGCTTCTAGACTAAAAGTTGTTGTAACAATCAAAATCAATCCTACTAGATTTCGTAAGTTATAACTCTAATCTTGCTTTGGGAGTATATATCGGGTTTACTTTTGATCGTTTTACTTCTAAAAGTTTTGATCTAGAGCCCATTTTGCCGTTTGCGCGTCTAGTTTTTTTTTTGCTTAAATCATGTTCATAATCAATGGATCTTAGCAGTTAGCCACCAACAATTGGTATCAGAGCCTACGTTGAATATGAATATGATTTGAATCAAATCCATGTTATCTATATATTTTTATCTATGCATATGGGGTTCAGGTAGGCTAGAACTGTGCTAACGTTTGTTTTGTAGTGTTCTATCCCGACTTTATGGTCATATATGAATGTATGATGATGATTTTTTGTTTCCACGACTTTTTGATTGTGGTAGAATCAATGTGAACTCCATTGGGGACATAGGATCATACATAACCTTCTCTCTCTAGTAGATTGAATGTGAACTCCTAATATAAAGACATAGGAACCAAGTTTGTAACCTTTAACAGGTTGAAGTTGAAGATTAGATTGTGTTTTGGAAGCCTCTGTAGACACCCCAATTTGACCCCACCCAATCTTAGGTGAATCTGATGATGAAAACAGTTAGAATGGTGTCTCAGTTCGATCCTCGGGAAGTGATCTAAGCTCGATAATTGAACTCGACCATCAAAAACCTTCAAAACCAGTGAAGTTGTACCAAACCATCGATAACTTGTTGCCCAAGTCATTGCCAGAAGTGACGACCGGCATGTTCATTGTGTCGACCGCCAATAGAACCTTGTGGAACCTTTTTAAACATGGCGACCGCCAACTCACATTGTGGCAGCAGCTAACTCTAAATGGCCTGACATGCCTTAGAACGTGGCAGCATCTCATTGGTTGAAGAATTCTATAAATACCGTACCTCTGGTACGTTTTCAAGGGCAGAAAAATATAGAGAGGTTTAGTGAGATAAGCTCTACCGAGTCGCCGAGCAATTCTGAGCCCCGATGCCAAAGCCCTGTTGAAATACCGAGATCTGAACCTCCGATAGTCCCGAACCCTAGCATGGATCATCGCCTGAGGATCAAATTGCTAACCCACATTCCCCAACTTGAGGATTCTTTAGCAATCTAGGTATTCTACTTGGATCCCCGGTCCTTCTAGCTCCATCTTCTCACTTTTGGAGTGATCGGGTTAATTTTCATGTATTCGTTCCAATTACATTCTTGTTTTACTTATGTTTAAATTCATGTTTTAGCTTACATAGTTTACTTATTTTGTTGGTTTACTTGCTTACATTTTAAGCTTATTATGAATTGTTAAATCATTAAATAGTGTTAATATTTTTTACGATGGCAACTTATCAATATTGTCAATTGTTATAATCCAATGTACTTACATAAAAATGGTTGTAATAGTCAATATTACATCGATTTAAATTCTAGTATTTTATTCCTTTTCTTTTTCATTCTCTTATGTTAATTCAATGTTCTAGCATTTTATTTTCTTTTAGTTGGTCTAATTTTATTTTATTAGTATTTCATTTTCTTTTTGTAATATTATTTCTGTAAGGACCTGGTACGTGTATATTTTATGCTTACATGTTTTCGATTAAGTGAGAAAATGAAATTAATTTTAGACATGGGTGTTATAAAATTCTGTTTATTAACAGTTAACTTACTGGCATGTGAAAGTGTAATTGAGATACAGGATACTAGATGACAATAATTTGAAGCTAAGTAGAGCTTATTAATTTAATTTCTTGGAATATGGGTTTAAAAATTATGTCGTGAATGTGGAATTAAAGTATGAAAATGGGTCATTAAAGCTAAAAATATAAAGAAGCAAACCAAACAAAACCTAAGATTTCTCCCAAACATTCTGGAGAATTAGAGAGAGAGAGAGAGAGAGAGAGAGAGGGTTGAGAGAATTAAAATAAAAAGGGAGGGAATTCCACCCCACCCCGCCGACCCTCCCTCTCCCCCCTTTGTTTTGTTCTTCATCCTTCATCTTTTTCTTCTCATGGAGATCGAGAAAAATTAGTGGAACCTAGTCCTCCTCACTCAAGTTGAAAGATTTGGAGATTAATTGGGAGTTAGTCAAGGGAGATTAGAGTTCAAGCTCACAATGGAAAGCATTTGAAGCTTCAAGAGGCAAAGCACACACATTCCAAACCCTAGGAGGGGAGATTTGAAGATATTTCAAGCTTTGGAGCAAATCTACGGTAGGATTTAGATTGTCTTGTATGTTTTGTGTTGATTTGGGTTGATACCTTGTTTACATGAGTAAAAATCTTATTGATTTCATGTATAAGTGGAAAACTTGATAGGTAGGTATGGGTTGAGTGGGATTTTGAAGAAAAATGGAGTTTTAGAAATGGTTAGCTATGAATTTGTGAGTTAATTGTGTAAAAATGGGGCTTAAACTAAGATTTCATGTTTTTGCATTAATTTTGGGTTTGGATAAGTTTTAACTTCTAAACCTAGAGAAAATCAATTTTTTGGTATAGGACTTCTTGATAGACCGATCGATCGGTCTATCAAGCAGTCAAAGGTTGGTCTCGGTATTTTCTGCAGGCCAGACCACTGGATAAATCGATTGATCGGTCTATCGCGCAGTCTGTTTCACTAGTTAATATGTTATTTTTCAAATTAATGTATCTCTCTCATCCGGACTCCGAATGGAGTCAATTTTATATGTAAATCGAAGCCCCAAGAGTCCTCTTTCCAACAAGACTACTCTCACAAGAAAATTCTTTTTGTAGAAAAAAGTTATGATTAAAACAGTGAGGGTATGTCAAAATTTTATAACCATTTTCACCTATTTTTAGCCAAATATTTTAGAAAAACTTATTTTCCTTACTATTAGCCCTTTTTACTAAACTTGTAATCCCGTGAGCTTATGGCACACCTATACATATATCTAGATTGAGTGGGAGGTATGCATTGAACTAATTGGTTGGATTTTCTTTACAATAAAAGTGGATTTCAAATTTGTATGCATATATATACATGGTGGGTGTTACATTTTAAAATAATGTGATCTTTTTGCTATCAAACTTGTGTTATTGGCACTTGGTAACATGGTAGAAACATTGTGAATACGAGAAATCATATAATGAAAGTTGTGATACATGTGATTTGGAAATTTAATGGAACAATGGGTTTGGAATCAAAATGGTGTATTATGGCAATTAATTGGGAGAGGAATCATTTGTGGGTAGGACTTCTGGGTTTTTAACCAATAATGAACTGTATGGATTGATGTGGAATAAGTTAGCTTAACGGGTTCGCAGTGAAAGACTGAAAACTTACGCTAGATGGGGACCACATACCCACGAGTTAGTCCCCAAAATGTGGTGTTGTGTCGTGGTGAGTTATAGAGCTATCTATTACCCAATGGCTTCGCGTAGCCTATTAGGAATTAATAGGGAGGGATTTTTATAAATTGCACCCGACACCGGTTCATTAGAGGTGATATGGTTTTGTGAAAATCGGAAAAATAAAATGAATGATTTATGGATGGAAAACAAACAGTTGAATGGAGGCGATTTGGTGTGCGTGGGTGTGTGTGTTAAAAAGTAATAATTTGGATAAATGTGCATATTTATTCCGGTTACACCCATCACACCTCACAATTCATACATTATAAATGAGTTAATCTTTATCCCACGAGCTTCGGCTCATGTATATATATATCAAACCATTTCAGGTTCCGAAGAGCGGGGTGACACTAAAGCTATGGATGCCTTTGGGAGGGACCAGTAAATGAAGCTACATTGTCTTCTGTTTTTGTTGTACATTAAGTTAAGGAAAGCGATGTAATGAAAATGATAGTTAATATTATATGTTACTTTAAATATTTGTGGTTAACTTGGGAAAGTCACTTTGGGACTTTAATCGTTTTGTAAATCCCGTTTATATTATATACAATATTTCTTATGTCATGCAGTTCTATCTTTGGATATAGTTTATGTATGGCATGTTTTGGGGTTAGTTCACAAACCTGGGTTTGGGTCATGACAGAATGGTATTAGAGCTCTAGGTTCGGATACCTAGGATCCATGGGAAGTGAGGACGACTTTTTATGAGAGTTGTTTGATGATCATTAGGCACCACTACACGTCATGGTTTGTGTGCTTGCATGGGATTGTGGTTGTACTGTTTTGCGCATGTTATGTGTCTATATGAGCATGGAGGTTGAGTCTTGGGGTAATGTGGCTTGCCATTTGGCGTCCTATCAACTACTTTGGGGCTCGAAATAGAAAAGCATTTGGTCGACGTTCTTTCTATGAGAAATCTGAATTAGTTGTTCGGATTGTCGCGTTACTTCGAGGCTTTCCCTCGGTATGTGTTTATGTGATTAAACTTGAGTGCGGTTAGCCCTATTTGCGTTTAAAAGTTAAATCTATTTGAAAGGGAGTGTCGATTTGTTTACGAGCTATGTATTGACAATCGTTCTCTTTTCGTATAGTGATGCCTCCTAGGCAAGAAGGAGGTGGAGGTAGAGGTCGCGGTCGCGGCTGGGGGCGCGGGAGAGCGCTAGTTCCTGAAGAAGGGGATGTCAACATCCCGCAGGAACCAGTTGGGGTTGCAGAAGTGAATCAACAAATATTAAATGCTTTGAGAACTTTGATCGGGGCTGGGGCTAACCAAGGTGGAGTACAAGATGCGGACGCAAGAGTTGCAATGATGATGAGAGAGTTTCAACATTTGAACCCTCCTACATACGCTCGGGAACCTGACCCTAGAATGGCGACGGAATGGTTAAGGGTAGTCACCCGGATCTTAGACACTTTGCAAATAGTTTAAGATGACCTTAGGGTTGGTTTTGCCACTTTTCAACTCCGAGAAGAGGCAAATGACTGGTGGGAATTTGCTACATGGGCAGCATTTACAGCAGTATTCTTAGAAAAATATTTTTTCGAGACTATTCGAGATACGTTTAGAGAAGAATTCCTATCGTTGATACAAGGGAATTTGTTCATTTTGCAATATGAATCAAAGTTCACACGCTTGTCAAAGTTTAAGCCAGAAATGGTGTCTACAGAAGAGTTGAGGGCAAAGAGGTTCGAAAGGGGTTTACGACCCGCTATTCGAGAGAAAGTGGTAGGGTATTGATTGAGGGTTTTCTCGGAGGTACTTGAGACATCCATGGCAATAGAAAGTGCTATGGCAGACAATCGCGGGATCATAGAGAAGAGGCAACTATCAGTGACTAGAACAACACAATCTGAGGGGCGACCTTATAAGATGCAAAGACCAGAACATGGCAATACTAGTTTGGCACCACAGAGATGTTATTAGACTCAACGCTCTTTACCCACCCCATCTGTGGCCTCGACGGCACGTTTGAAGCGAGGGGAAGTAGAGTGTTTTGTTTGTGGGCAGCAACGACACCGGGTTAGAGAATGTTCGCAAAGGAAGCAAGCTTCAATGCAACAACGAAATGTGACACAGGGTCAGCCTCAAAAGACGGAACCCATCAGATGCTACCAGTGTGGTCAGGAGGGACACGTTCAACGTGAATGTCCACAAGGAAGAGCTAACCGAGAAACATCTACTACACAACTTTCTCAGCGGCCGACATACAACCAACCAACTCGAAAGGCTGGGACGCAGGTTTTTCGAGCTCCTAGGGAAGCAACCTCGGCACAATCTGTACGTTAACCTACGAGAAGAGGACGGGGACAGACATCCAGAATCCAAGGAAAAATTTATGCCATTGTAGAAACCGGTACTTCGTCAACTCCTGAGATCCACGAGACTACTACTAGTACCCCTGTGAGACGAGGTACTTTGTTAGTTTTCAATTCATAGGCTCGTGTGTTATTTGATACTGGTGCATCACGTTCATTTATCTCTTCTTCATTCGTATCTGCTTTGGGTCTACCTGTTGAGATGTCAGATGTTGTTGTAAGCGTCGAAACACCCATTGGTGATAGTACAATGTTAAGGTGTGTATATAGAGGGTGCGAAGTAGTAATAGCCGATCGCCATCTCGTGTTTGACTTTATTGTGCTGAAGATGTCGGGGTTTGATATTATTTTTGGAATGGACTGGTTAACTACATTCCGTGCGTTTATTGATTGTGATCGACGAAGGATTTTCTTGTATACTCCAGTAGGAGATTTTTTCTTTTACGTGGGAGAAAAAGATGATTATATGACACCTCGACTCGAAAATGTGAACCATTCAACAAATGTGCATGCAATCCTTTCCACCCTTTTGACAAGGGATGATCCTTCCTTACGAGGAGTGTTTCCACCGGTGGTGAGTGACTTTAGAGACGTATTTCCAAAAGAATTGTTCGAACTGCCGCCACATAGAGAAGTTGAATTTTCTATTGAGCTTATCCTAGGGACTATTCCAATTTCGGTGCCATCTTATCGCTTTGCTCCAGCGGAGTTGAGAGAACTGAAGATTCAGTTGCAGGACTTGTTAGACAAGGGCTTCATTCGCCCTAGTGTTTCGTCGTGGGGAGCACCGGCATTGTTTGCTAAAAAGAAGTACGGCTCGTTGCGATTGTGTATCGATTATCGAAAGTTGAATCAAGTTACGATGGAGAATAAATATCCAATGGCTAGGATTGATGATCTATTGACCAATTGAAGGGCTCTGCATGTTTTTCGAAGATCGATTTGAGATCGGGTTATTATCAACTGAGAGTTCGGGAGGATGACATACCTAAGACCGCTTTTTGTACCCGTTATGGACACTATGAATTTTTGGTGATGCCTTTTGGTTTAACGAATGCTCCTGCAACTTTTATGGACTTGATGAATCAAATCTTCCAGCCTTATTTTGATCAATTTCTAGTGGTTTTTGTTGATGATATTTTGGTTTATTCTCTTACCCGAGAATTGCATAAGAGCATTTACGTGTGGCGCTTCAACTCTTAAGAGAGCACAAGCTTTATGCTAAGTATGAGAAATACAAATTTTGGTTGCCCGAAGTAAAATTTTTGGGACATGTTGTGTCGAAGGAAGGAATGACTGTTGATCCATCCAAAATAGAGGCCGTGCAGGATTGGAAGAGACCACAAAGCGTATTTGATACCAGAAGTTTCTTGGGTCTGGCAGGGTATTACCGTCGTTTCGTAAAAGATTTCTCCCGTTTAGCGTCTCCCTTAACTCGATTCACACGAAAAGGAGTTAAATTCACGTGAACTGATGCTTGTGAAGATGCTTTCCAAGAATTAAAAGATCGATTAACCAGTGCGCTGATCCTAATCATACCTGAGAGATGTCTTGGCTATGAAGTATATTGTGAAACATCTCATGAAGGGTTAGGGTGTGTTCTGATGCAGCAGGGCAAGGTAGTGTGGCGTATGGATTGAGGCAACTGAAGACGCATGAAAGGAACTACCCAACACATGATTTAGAATTAGCAGCAGTTGTTTTTGTATTAAAGATGTGGAGGCATTATCTTTATGGAGAACGATTTGAGGTTTTCTCCGACCATAAAAGCCTCAAATACTTATTCTCACAGAAGGACTTAAATTTGAGACAGAGAAGATGGATGGAGTACTTGGGCGACTATGATTTTAGTTTGCAGTATCATCCGAGTAAGGAGAACATTGTAGCAGATGTCCTCAGTCGAAAGTCTTTGAAGTCTTTAGCCCAAATTATGATACAGGAATGGAAAATGTTAGAAGAAGTGGAAAAATTCGACTTTAATCTTCGTGGGGCGGAAGATCGTGTTACTTTATCTGCTATGGTCTCTCAACCTATATTAATACACTGGGTCATGGGGGCTCAACAATTTGACGAAGAGGCACAAATGCATGGGGAATGTATCACTAACAAGGAGAACGCCTAAGGCTGGACCAATTTACCGAACCAAGGCTTGAGATTTATGGGAAGATTGTTTGTACCTAAGTCTTGTCGTGAAGAAGTGCTATGACATTCTCACCACTCTCTACTCGCAGTGCATCCGGGAACTACAAAGATGTATCATGATCTTCGACGACAATTTTGGTGGAAAGTCATGAAGAAGGATGTGGCTTTGTTTGTCGCTGAGTGTCTCACCTGTCAACAAGTGAAAGCGGAACATCAATGATCGACGGGCATGCTTCAACCATTACACGTTTCAGAATGGAAGTGGTAACACGTGACGATGGATTTTGTTTCTGGCCTTCCTAGGTCATCGAAAGGACACAACGCGATATGGGTAATTGTGGATTGATTGATGAAATCTGCACATTTTCTCCCGATGCGTACAACCGACTCGGTGGATAAGTTAGGAAGACTTTATGTTCAAGAGATTATACGATTGCATGGTGTACCCATATCGATAGTATCGGATAGAGACCCCCGGTTTACCTCGCGATTTTGGCAAAGTTTACAGGCAGCTTTGGGCACTAGTTTACTCTTTAGTACATCATTCCACCCTCAAACTGATGGTAGTCCGAGCGTACGATTCAAATTTTAGAAGATATGTTGCGAGCTTGTGTTGGACTTTGGTGGTCTGTGGGAAGATCACCTACCTCTATTTGAGTTCGCATACAACAATAGTTACCAAGCTAGTATCGAGATGGCCCCGTACGAAGCCCTATATGGAAAGACCATGTAGATCTCCATTGTATTGGACCGAAGTTGGAGAAGCCTCACTATTAGGCCCCGAATTGGTGAGGGAGACAACTGAAAAGATTAACAAAATTCGAAAGCATTTGATTACAGCTCAGAGTCATCAGAAAAGTTATGCCGATAGACGGAGACGACCATTATCGTTTGCAGTAGGGGATTTTGTATTTCTAAAGGTGTCACCGAAGAAAGGCCTGGTAAGGTTTGGCAAGGGCGGAAAGTTGTCACCACGATTTATAGGACCTTTTGAAATACTTGAACGGATTGGGGAAGTAGCGTACTGACTGGCTTTGCCACCGCAGCTTTCATCTGTACAAGATGTTTTTCATGTGTCAATGTTACGAAAATATGAGCCCGACCCCTCTCACGTGATAGATTGGTCAGAGTTGAGCCTACAAGACGATGTTTCTTATGAAGAACTACCGGTGAAGATTTTGGATACCCAGCAACAAGTTTTAAGAGGCAAGACTTTATCCTATGTAAAGGTGTTGTGGCGACATCACGGTGTGGAGGAAGCGACCTGGGAGAGAGAGTCAGACATCTGTTCCAAGTACCCCGAGTTGTTTGAGTCTTAAGGAGAATCGAAATTTCGGGGACGAAATTCCCAAAGGGAGGAAAGTTGTAAGGACCTTGTACGTGTATATATTATGATTACATGTTTTCGGTTAAGTGATAAAACGGAATTAATTTTAGACATGGGTGTTATAAAATTCTATTTATTAACAGTTAAATTACTGGCATGTGAAAGTGTAATTGAGATACATGGTGCTAGATGACAATAATTTGAGGCTAAGTAGATCTTATTAATTTAATTTCTTGGAATATGGGTTTAAAAACTATGTCGTGAATGTGGAATTAAATTATGAAAATGGGTCATTAAAGCTAAAAATATAAAGAAGGAAACCAAACAAAACCTAAGATTTCTCCCAAACATTCTGGAGAATTAGAGAGAGAGAGAGAGGGTTGAGAGAAATAAAATAAAAAGAAAGGGAATTCCACCCCACCCCACCCCACCGACCCTCTCTCCCCATTGTTTTGTTCTTCATCCTTCATCTTTTTCTTCTCATGGAGATTGAGAAAAATTAGTGGAACCCTAATCCTCCTCACTCAAGTTAGAAGATTTGGAGATTAATTGGAAGTAAGTCAAGGGAGATTAGAGTTCAAGCTCACAATAGAAAGTATTTGAAGTTTCAAGAGGCAAGAACACACATTCCAAACCCTAGGAGGGGAGATTTGAAGATATTTCAAGCATTGAAGCAAATCTAAGGTAGGATTTAGATTATCTTGTACGTTTTGTGTTGATTTGGGTTGATACCTTGTTTACATGAGTAAAAATCTCATTAATTTCATTCATAAGTGGAAAACTTGATAGGTGGGTGTGGGTTGAGTGGGATTTTTAAGAAAAATGGAGTTTTGGAAATAGTTAGCTATGAATTTGTGAGTTGATTGTGTAAAAATGGGGCTTAAACAACCTAAGATTTCATGTTTTTGCATTAATTTTGGGTTTGGATAAGTTTTGGCTTCAAAACTTAGAGAAAATCAATTTTTCGGTATAGGACCGTTTGATAGACCGATCAATCGGTCTATCTGTCACGCCCCAAACACCGAGGTCATGTGAAAGTCTACTAAACACCAGTTTTACAAAATATAGGTTTTCTTACATTCAAAACTACCTGTTGAAATCAAGGAAAACCTAATATGCATCTCTCATAAATAGAAAACATCCAGTTTAACATGCGTATGTATATCGTCTTATGGCGTACAAAACTACCTTCAGGAATAGGCATACCAAAAGGAAAATTATAAAAGTCTTCCGCTACCACACGCGTCACTAGAGCTACTCCTCATCCACATCATCACCTGAAAATAATTTTACAAAAAAGTCCCTCTCGTGAGCCGAAGCCCAATGGAAACAGATTATAAAGCTGTAAAGCAGGTAATATGCAATCACATGGTGGGAGCGAACTCAACCACAAACCCATAATGGTTTTCCATCCAAAAACCCACAAGTTTTCCCATCTGGCCATCACAAGCCTCCCAAATGGTTTTATTATCATAAAACCCTATTTCCATCCTTAAACCCATGAATTTGCAAATAATGCAAGTAAACCATCATAGTTAAGAAAAAATAGTAATCAAAACATTGTTCCCTCGCGGAATGTACCATCGTGGAATAATAAGAGTAAGATCCTATGTACCGACTCAATCACAAGAGGATAGAGGTAGCAACTATAGACCCCTGTCCTGTATCTAACCCCCAGATATCGTAGGATCGCCTAGATACACACAGGTTCTACACGGAGCACCATGAACGTAACCACTCAATTTACGGGTTATGGCCCCGAGGGAGCTGAGCACCCATTCGTCTCAATTTACGGGGACTAACCCGAAGGACCTGAGTACCTACGCTGCACACGTTTTCGGACTTACACCGAGGGCAACTCGTGCCAAATACATGTTATCCCAGTACATCTAGATATTCTTCTAAAAATAGAACTGTAACTCAACTACAAAACCTTTTCCACCAAAATACATTATACATGTATATAGATCCATCCTTCAACTAGGAGATCACACAAAGAATTTTCAAAATGTTTTATTCCGTTTTCAACAAGACGTTTCAAAACCTGAGACTCAACCCCGAAGGCAAGCACCAAACCTCCAAAACATAAGATGTTGAGATTTCCATCAAAATCCTTCGTTTTCCAATGAAAACCACCGTTTTCAAGAATACCCTTTGAAAATCATAAAATCACATGTCATATGATATACTAAACCAAGAAAAGTAAAAAAACATGCTTTTTACCCAAAAACCCAAGGTTTAAACATATATATGACATTTTATGCATTTTCTATCGGTGAAAAAACATTACATATAACACCCTAATATAGCTGCAGGGTCTTGAATTCTACCTCGTTGGGTCAAAACCCGATGCCTCGAAAATTGGGTCTCGTCGGAACGAGAATCAGACCGGATGAGCGCGAAGCTAGCAGCGTTAATAGCAGGGATCCACAAGCTGATCGTCGAAAACTAGGCTCGGGCGGGTCAAAAATGTAGAGAGAAGGCAAAGGAAATGAAGAAAGAAGCTTTTCTCCAAACATTCTAGGGGTTGGAATACATATAGGCACGCCAAAAAACACTGTTCAGTCGACTGAAGAGAGCACTTCAGTCGATTGAAGTGCCTCGAGAAACACAAACTGCCACAGTTCAGTCGACCGTGCCCCTTGGTTCAGTCGATCGAACTCAAAAAAAGCTATTCAGTCGACCGAACATAGCTGTCCAGGCAAACGAACCTCAGGGTTTTCAACCTACTATTTTGTCTCGATTTTGGTGTTCTAAGGCCAATACAAACAAGCCTAAACAAGGTCCGGGAAATCTTAAAACACATCTATACATGCTGTTCTACAACCCAAAACATAAACCAAGCATCGATGATATATAACATGAAGGAAA
>JAULJZ010151868.1:0-30120 GCA_032270985.1 Heliamphora pulchella | reverse complement strand
GATCATCCCGTTGATCCCGCTCAATACACTCCAAGTGTACTAGCACATCGAGCTCGAACATCGAATTTTCAAAACCTAAATTCGACCCGTTCGACCTAGCCAAGACCAGCTACTATAATGATGTACTACAATTGTACGAATGGAATGTCCGGATCCACTGCCATTGTGAGCCTACCTGTATAATCTGTTAGAACCTATGACCCGATCTTCCGTGCAGCATACACCGAGTCAAATACTGGACAGAATATACGGACTATGAGTTCATTCATCACAAATATAAATATGAAATCACGAATGCAAAAACATCTCAAATGTTTCTCATTAATATGCTAGGGATCAAGAATAAAATATCTAAAAAGCATGGCTTTTCAGTATACATTCCTAACATATGAGATGCGCTGCTTTGTATCCGTGGCCTTATCCAGATAGAGAGAAATACCAACTGCACTAGCTATTCTACTCAGACTTGCAGAATTCTAGAATTCGAGAGGAAGCTCATGAAATTTCACCCAGACAGGAATTTTAGAGAGAGCGTCTTTAGCAAGCTTGAGCTCTTTTTCCAACAATGCAGAATCAAGAGCCTTCCCGAGAAATGCCAAGGCCCCTTGTCCAAAATCTTCTCCAAAACTTCCATACTGCAGAACTCAAAAATGTAGAAACCTTTGTCAGTACCGTAGACATCCACCAAACCCTCTTGCCCCCACAACGCTCTAGTCGTAGCTCTAACCAAACCAAAAGATAGGTCTATATCCAAGAAATAGCCCACTAGGCATGGTTCCCAAAACTTATCGTCGACCATATCACCGGCAATTTCAATAATCTCAGGATGATTTAGGTCCTTAGCTTCCACAAATTCAAGGTTAGAACAAGAAAAACTTCGGTTCATAAGCAAAGATGCCCAAGATTTAGGTTGAGGCAAATTCTCGAGCACCTTGCCTACATTTGCAAAATTTTCAGCAGCCTCATGCTCAACACTCAGATAAGCTTGAGAAACCATGGGGACCCAAGGCCTAGCAACCCCAACAACAGGCGCAACTCGCTGCTTGGCTAACGGCACCTGTTCTCGCCTACCAAATCGAGCGCCTCCCCTAAACGGGGGACGACTGCCTCCCCTGCCCCTAGCTAAAAAGGGATACCTCTCAGCTCCACCGTTGAAGGACATGGCTTGAGCCCCATCAACACCTTATGCTACTATACCAAGGAGAAGTTTCATACCTGAGGATGAGGGGCCTATGAGCTTTTCGCCATGGAGATTCTCCAAGTGAGCTTCAATATCCACAATCTGGTCCTTGCCGAGAGGGCTTAGCCCAAACCGTGCATGATTTAGAGCCCTAGCCGCAACCCTCTCATGGAGTTTCGCCGCTGGAGTCTCACTGACCGGATCTAGAATCAGAGCACCACTTCGCAGGGCAGCCGAGGAGGGACTCACCACAGGTTTAGGTGTAACAGAAAATGGAGACACTATATTCACCGTTACAGGGGAGCTCGCGCAGTAATCCTCAAGTTGAGTTCGATGCGTCAAACATGAGGGAGACCGAGTAGACCTCATCGGACCCTCACTAGGCATTAAAACCCTACCTTGATCCTACGCCGGAGCCATACTAGAGTAGTCGGTCTTCATCGCCAGAGGATGGAGGGAACCCTAGCGCGAAAAGAATTCGCACCTTCAGTCGCACCATTTTTCGCACACAGTCACACAGTCGCACATCTCTTCGCAAGCTCCAAACCTCATACAAGAAATTAACACACCTTATGCAACACATAACAAGGAGAACTAATCAGAATGACACGTTAATCTGGGAACTCATTTGGATTTTTGGTTGGAATGGGCGTCGGCCAAACGCCTTTCTAACTCAAATACGAAACTAGTCCACCAGTCGTCCAAAGGTAAGGCACGTCATCCCCAAGAGTCCAACCTCCATGCCCAAATAACACAAAGCATGCAAATGTCAAGTTATATCCAAGATATTTTATGCTAACACACCAAGACATGAATGTCACATATCAATGCAAACTCTCACATAATGGATCAACCACTCCCACAATTCTTAGATATTCGAACCTAAAACTCTGATACCAATCGGTCACACCCTTAAACCCGAGGCACGTGAACACCCAAGAAAAACCCATTTTATAATGCCAAAGATCCGACAAACTGTTTGACCCAACTTGAGTTTTGAAAGAAAATTAGAACAAATTCACAACCTTTGAAAAACACACTTCCAAGGGTTCAATTTAAGTAAAAGAACTGTCTAAAGGAAATAGGATAAAAATCCCAAGAGCCAACCATCAAAACAAACGAACACAATTTTTAGAAAATTGCTCAGACCGCTCGAGCAGTCTAAGGACCGATCGAGCGGTCCATGCTTGCTCTCGGCTCTTTCCAACAAGCTTCAAACAACTGAGAATCAGTTTTAACCGCTTGATAGACTGTTCGAGTGATCCATCTAGCGATCTGGATCTAGACCACTTTTGTGAAAACCAAGTTGTTGGGCAAACTGCCAAGATCCTAAGATTATATTTATAATTTTAGTCAAAATAATCTGAACAAGAAAAAGGAAAAACTAGCTCCAGATTAAAACTTTTGATATCAAACAATCAAAATAAAACCCGATAAATACTCCCAATGTTGTTTTTGAATTAAACCTTTCGAAATTGGATAATTTTAGTTGCTGCAACAATTCTCAATCAATGATCCATCGCAATTTTTAACTTCTAGTCAAATCTCCGACACACGTCTTCTACTGTATTCTCGAATGCTAAAAACGAATAAAGTATAAGTTTTGATCTATCGTGTTCTTCAAAACTTTTTTGATTAGGCTTAGGATTTTCAGATAACGTGGAAACCCCAGCCACTTAATCAATGACTGAATAATATGATTTCTCACATCAGGTTTTATAACAGCATATAAATAGAGTACAACAAGAACTTGTGGAGTAAATAAGGGACTTCCAATATTATTATAAAATCCTGCCTCAACCCAGAAATAATTTCATAAAAATATAAATTATAATTCATTCTACTAATGAATTATAATTGCACTCCCAGCCTTATTCTCAAATCTATAGTATTCAAACTCCTATTATTAAATGTTTAATTATTCTCTCCATGTTACGATTACAGATACCCGTCGATTAAATTAAATTACTGACAATTACACTTAAGCTCTCCCGCTTAACGTATTTGACTGTCGGATTATAAAATCCACCTGTAGGTTTGGTTCGGTCAAAACTTATAAGTTTCCTTAAGGGGTATCATCAATCTCGATTTTTCGGAACGTAGATTCCGTCAATAATTAATACTCATCATATAATTAATTTCGCTATTCAACTCACTGAGATTATTGACCCATACAAGAACGCACCTTCTAATGAATCAAAATAACGAATATTAAATATACATAAATAATAATTATTTTAGGATCAAGAGTATAAGCACTCATAATAATCATGGGGTGTTAATTAATTTATAAAGTCAGTACAAAATTAATTACCCCAACTTGGTGCTATTCAATACACACAAAGTATACTAGCACAATGAGTCAGAACAATTGTCGAGACAATTACCATTCCTTATAATCAAGACAGAACTACTAAAATATTGTGCTATAGTCGTACCGATGGTATGTCTAATTCCATCTAAATTGTGAATCAAAAACTTATATTCTACAAGAACCGATAATCTGATATTCTGTGTGTAAGTCGAACTCTACACACCAGATTAAATACTATATATATAAAAGACGCCCATGCATAACATTAAATAAATAATGAAACGCATACATTGCTCATTAAGATTCTCTTAAAATAAAAAATTAATTTTATTAAAAAATAAAATTAAATATTAAATAATTACCCAAAAAATATTAAATACTAAAATTCAAAACCAGAGTTTTTAGTATACAACCATAACAAAAGTTTGAAACCTAAAACTCCACATGTTTTCATGCATTTTGGTAAGCCTCATAGTATGAAATAAAGTACTCAAAACATGCTAAAACATGGTCTCAAAACCTCCCTCGAAGCACAGGAGCCATACGTAACCCAAAAACCAATTGAAAACATATGATATGACTTCAAACGAAATCAACCAACCCAGGGATTCTCCCACGTCCAAACGTACATGCATACAATCCATAAGTGTGTGGCCTTAAGACCTTACAAAACGAATACCCACAAAATTAAGTATCGCATCATTGTATCGAATATATTACATTTACAAGATATTCATTTCTCAAAAGATATTTCTATATGTAAGAATTCAATTCCCAAAAGCTTCAAAAACGGTCCTTAAGACTAAACTTCTCACTCGACCACCTTCTTTTCATTATCACCTAAAATGGGTTAAGCACCATGAACCAAGACTTGTAGGAAAAAGTCGAGATATAAACATATGCATAACATGCGATGATGATTATGTGAATACACAACACGTTTGAATCCAAAATCGAATCTACTTTTCTTGTAAGTTCTCGTTCACATAATCGATTTTCTTTCCTTGTTAAAACCAACACACACACACATAGCTTAAGTCTTTTAATCCCATTATCTCAACCCCAACACAATTATCATGATTTCCCACTATGTTTCCTTTTTCCACTATGCAACCATATCTTATAGTTTTACAAGCACAGTTCTTTCGTTGATTTAATTAAGTACCAAGCTCAGATGACACATATAGACCTAGGCATATTTATCAACACCAGGCCACGCGAGACCCAATGAATAAATACTCATTCTATAGCCCAACACAGGAGCACACGTTTTTGATTTCTCTCAGAAATATCGATGGGTGGACCACCCAAGAGCACGCTTTTACATGAATTAACCTGAAGGAATGACCTACCTTATATTGCACAAGTTATTGGTCTTTCAGTGAGGAGCTACTCAAATCCAATCTTAGTTATTCAATTCAATAGCACGGTAACTTAATTATATCATTCACGTTTAAACCACCATGAGTCGAATCGTTAAACTGGTTCCTCTCGCCAAACCCGACACCATTAAGATTTTAATTATCAGCAATTCAAATATCTATATGATCATATATTTGAATTCACATGGTAAGGTACAATCCTTGGAATTTATTCAAAATTTACAACACCACACTAGACCACTTTAACCATTCTCAAGTTTCATAAAATTTACTTACCAAAGAGATAATACAAGTCCCAATTTATCAAAAATCTAACAAATTTCACCATTCGGGTCTAACAACTCAAGAACCCCCAAATCTCCATAGTTTTGGCGAAAACAAAACTCTAACTTCCCAAAAATCAATTAAAGGTTCTCACATGATATTACCGAGATCAAAACACCACAAATTCTCCAAAACCTCAAAATTTAGCATGCTTTAACCCCAACCAATAACCTAGGGTTTCTAAAACATAGATTTTTCATATTTTTATGGATAAACTCAAAATATATAACACATATCCAACAAATCTTCATATATAGTCAAAGATCCTACCTCTTGGATGATGATGCTACAAGGACCAAGCCTCTAGCAAGCTCTACCCACGAAAATCTTAAACTAAGGGATGAGAAGAAAACTTTCAACGCCTAGGATGATCTCCCACCAATGTAGAGTTAAAGGATGAGCAAGAAAATCCACCAAGGAAAGGTAAAAGGGCTCAAGGATGTTCCACCAACAACCCTAGGGTTTCTATTTCAGCACAGAGAAAGAACGAGATAAGAGGAAATGACCTGGGATTCTCAAAACCCGAACATATAGATGCTCTCTTCCACATACCGCTCGAGTGGTCCCTCGCTGGAAAGCTCGCCGAGAAAGGGATATGTATATAAAAAAATTCAAGTTTTGTTTTGATACCCAAGGCTTGTTCAATTAAATCACAATAACAATTTTCATGCATTGACAATGTGAGACCCTGTTCTGTTCCTTTTTGAGTTATAAATATTTGACGTGTTCATTCGTATTTATATATGTTTTGATGTATGTTTGAGTTTAAATATCCATACTAAGTTGGTTCCCGGGATTGTTGGGAGTTAGAGTTCAAATTTTGAAAATTCAGAAAAAAAAAAAGATATTTTGGAGGCCTATAAATATTTGGAGTTAAATATTTTTAAAAACATATTTTCAAAACTTACTCCCTAAGTTTTTTTCTTTTCTCTCTACTTACTCTCTAATTTCTTGGGGGTCCGGGGCATGATTTTTGACGATCCAACAGTCGATCCTTATTGTTGGCATCGTGGTCTACGCATCCATTCGGACAGAATTTCATTCCGGCGAGAGTCGATTTTGCATGTGCATCGAGACGTCAAGTTTTCAACTCACCGAAGTAGGATCTTAGACTATTAAGTTGTTAAAGGGTGTTACATGTAATCTTATGCATGTCTACTGTTTAAAAATGCACGAAAAGTGATTTATGTTTAAATCGAATTTTTGGTTTAAAAATCATTTTTCATCATTTCGGTGGATGGATGTGTTTCGAGAGTTTTCTTTCAAGGTTTTGGTATGGGGTTTGGACGTGCGAGTGTCCGAGGGTGTTTAAAGGATGTTTGGAGGCATGATTTGGGGTTTGAAAGGCAAAACAGTGGCTTAAAATCATTTTTTTCTGCGTTGCCCTATCTACTGGACCATGGTGGTCAGTCGACTGGATCTCGTTTTGGGCCTCCCATTCGATTGGACCAAGAGGCCCAGTCGACTGGATTCTTTCTGTTTTGTGCCCAGTCGACCGGACCAGTGGGTCAGTCGACTGGATTTCTTTTGTTGGGCTTTTCTTACTTTCCAGTGTGTTTTCAGTCGACTGGTGGGTTGGGCCCAGTCAACTGAAGTGCTGGGTGTGTTGTTTGGGTGGTTTGGTGATCCCTTTGGGTGAATGGTTAGGTTCCTTTTGGGAAAAAAATTAGGTTTTTGCAAAAAACGTGTTTTATTGAATGTTTGGAGCTAGCATGTGAGGTTGAGTCTCAACTTTTAAAACGTTTTGATGAAAATATGTTTTTAAATGTGTTGTATAAATTATTTTATGGGTGATTTTTTTAAATGTTTTCCATAGATGTACCGAGACAGTGAGTTTGTTGAGTTGAGCTTACATTGCTCCTCGGTAAAATTCCAAAAACGTTCGCAGCGTAGGTGCTTTGTACCTTTGGGTTAATCCCCATAAATTAAGCCGGTTGCCTCTGTGAATGGCATTGTGTGGGTGCTTTGGACCCTCGAGTTTTAGGCCCATAAATTAAGTAGTAGGTGGTTTGGACCTTCGCGTTGATCCCATAAATTAAGCTGGTTGCCTCCGTTAATGGCGTCATTGTCGTAACTCCGTATAGAACTTGTCATTACTGAGCAGGCCTTAAGTGGTGACTAAGGTAATGAGCAGGAGTCTATAGTTGTTACCTTTGTCTGTGTGGCAAAGTCAGTACATAAGATTACGTTTTATCTCTTCTCCTCGGCTGTGTGACCCGAGTGAAGAATACTGCATTTTTACTGCTTTCCATTAACTGTGGCATGAAATCTGTAAGGATGATATGCATAGTTTCAAGGATGAAAAAATGATGATTTTTTAGAGAAAAATCTTTTAGCTCCTGTAGTTGAGCGTATGTGCTTATGATTGCATAACCTGCTTTACAGCTTTATGTAGTCAGTTTCTATTGGGTTTCGGCTCACGGTGTGGGATTTTGCTGTAAAATCATTTTTAGGTAAACATGCGGAGTTGACCTACGTGCAGTGGTAATGGAAGACTTGCTATAGTTTTTCCTATTTTTGTGACATGTACTTTTACATGTGATGCCTGTTTCAGAAGGCGAGTTTTGTACACCTTGAGACGATATACTTATTCATGTATGAGAATGCATGTTTATTGTTTATGAGAGCTAAACTTTGGAAATCTTTTATCCAAATGTTGTATATTTTTAAGTTGGTTTTTCAACTACAAATTTTATTTTCATAAACGGTGTTTAGTGGGCTTTCGCGTGACCTTAGAGTTTTTGGCCTGACAACTTGGTATCAGAACTCTGGGTTCGAATACCTAAGAGCCATGAAAATGAGGGTACATCACTTTGTGAGGATGTGCGTGTGCTTAATTGTTTGTGTTTTGGCGCTTTGTTAACATACGCCTGATAGCTTGTTCAGCATGATAGTTGTATACGTGGGTATGGAGGTTGGACCTTGGAATTGAATAGTCTTGCCTTTGGGCGTTTGGATTAACAAACTTAGGTGCCATGTTAGAGACGCGTTTCGCGGACGTGATTTTTAGCAAGGAATCTAAGTAGGTTATCCGGAGTAACAAGTCTTTCTTGTTGGTTCTCCTCGGTATATGAGATGTGATGACATGATCTTAAGTGGCTATGTGTTAGCATGCTTATTGTGTATTATGTCATTTATGTTAGCGATCACATGTTGTATGGATGCTTATCACATTATATTGCTTTGTTTTCGTATAGAGTTATGTCCACGCGGGGAGGACGAGGTCGAGGTTGAGGTCGAGGCCGTGGCCGTGGTTTTGGCCGAAGGGATGTTCCAGTCCCAGATGTTGGGGATGCTAATGCACCCTACGAACCTGTTGACGGGGGAGATCTGTTGCGTGAGATGGTCGGCTCCATCCAGCAACTGGCTGAGGCCACTAGGGGAAGGGAGAGTGTACTTGAACCGAGGGCGCCGGTCACGATGCGTGAGTTTTTCGTTTGGACCCTCTTATCTTTTCTGGGGATCCCAACCGCACGGTAAACACGGAATGGCTAGAGCTGGTTACCAGGATCTTGAACACACTTCAGATGGAGGAGGAGGATTTGAGGGTCACTTTTGCTGCCTTCCAGTTAAGGGGAAGTGCTCACATGTGGTGAAAGTTTGCCAAGACTACAGTTGGGGGAACTTGGGAGGCATTCATGAAGGTATTTTTGAAGAAATACTTTTCAGCGACATTGAGGGATCGCTATAGAGAGGACTTTCTTTTTCTGACGCAGGGGACGATGACTGTGATTGAGTATGAGGTTGAGTTTACTAGCCTATCTCGATTTGCACAGGAGATCGTGCCTATAGATGAGTTCTGTGAGAAAAGGTTCAAGAGGGGTTTGAGGCCCGCTATCCGAGATAAAGTGGCGACATTCAGGATGCAGGTCTTTATAGAGTTAGTGGAGACCGCCATGAAGGTGGAAGATACTTAAACGAGACACACAGAGACAGGAACATTAGGAGTCAGCAGGATGGGGGACGAGCACAGAGTCAGGGACGTAGGGAGAACAAGCGTCGACGGACATCTGGTCCGAGTTCTCATCTGGTGGCGTCGTATCCGCCACAGTCTTCGGCATCCACGCCTCCCGTAACTTCAACGGGAAGGTTAGAGCAGAGAGAGCCTGTTTATTTTAGATGCAGATGACCAGGGTATTATGCTGCAGAGTGCCGTAGTCCAACACCTGTTCAGGTACAGTCGCAGTCGTAGGCTCAAGGGAGGGGGCTAGTGGTATGTTTTGAGTGCAGTCAGTCTGGGCACATCCGTAGGGACTGTCCCAAAGGAGGGAGTGTGAGGAGTACAATTGGAGCACCTATTACTCCATCCGTCCAGGGACGCCAGCCATCTAGATTCGCAGAAGGGGCGCTTCAGTATAATCTGGCAGACAGTCGACAGTTCAGGGCCATAGTGGTCAGGCCAGAGCATATGTTCTTCCAGATCCCAGTTGATCCAGAGCACCGATCATGCCTGATACTGTTGCTACCACCTCCATGATTAGAGGTACTATTCTAATCTATAGATCATGAGCCAGTGTCCTTATCGACACGGGAGCATCACATTCGTTTATATCATCTGCTTTTGCATCTGCTTTTGGGTTGAAACCAGACTTGTTGGGTAGTGTTTTGAGCGTGGAGACCCCAATCAGTGGGAGTGTGATGTTGAGTCTTATTTGTAGATCCTGCATGTTGGAGGTCGCCGGTCGTTGTTTAGAGTTTGACTTTATCATTTTATACATGACCATGTTTGATGTCATCCTAGGGATGGATTGGTTGACCACCTATCGTGCTTTTATCAATTGTGATCGACGAAGGATAATGATTTGTACACCGGTGGGAGATTGCTTTTGCTTTGTGGGTGACCGGGATGAGGGTTTGGTATCTATGCCCGGTGTTGCGCGGAACCAGGGCAACCTGGGTTCCCTCTTTCCAGCTCTCATGTTGGATGAGGGAGTTAGGGTTCGAGGAGAGTTACCTTCGGTGGTTTGTGACAATCCAGATGTCCTTCCTAACGATCTGTTTGAGTTACTACCGAACCGGAAGGTAGAGTTCTCTATTGAGTTGGTTCCAGGAACTGCTCCCATATCCATGTTGTCTTATCGTTATGCACCCGCTGAGTTGCGTGAACTCAAGATACAGCTACAGGAGTTACTGGATAGGGGGTTTGTGCGCCCGAGTACGTCGCCGTGGGGAGCTCCTGCTCTTTTTGCCAAGAAGAAGGATGGATCCTTGCTATTGTGTATTGACTACCGAAAGCTGAATCAGGTGACAGTAAAGAACAAGTATCCTATGCCCAGGATAGATGATTTATTTGATCAGTTGAAGGGGTCGAACTGCTTTTTCAAGATCGACTTGAGATTAGGGTACCACCAGTTGAGGATTAGGGACTAGGACATAGCGAAGACCGCCTTCCGGACTCGCTATGGTCACTATGAGTTTCTGGTCATGCTGTTCGGTCTGACGAACGCTCCTGCTACGTTTATGGGTTTGATGAACCAGATCTTCCATCCTTGTCTGGACAGTTTTGTGGTAGTGTTTGTGGGTGATATTCTCATCTACTCACCCACTAGAGAGGCACATGAGGACCATCTGTGTATTGTTCTACAAACTCTAAGAGAGCATCGCTTGTATGCGAAGTTTGAGAAGTGCGAGTTTTGGATGTCTGAGGTATGGTTTCTTAGACACGTAGTGTCGGCAGATGGAGTAGCTGTGGATTCATCAAAGACAGATACTGTGACGGGTTGGGAGCAACCAAGAACGTCTTTGAGATCTGCAATTTTTAGGGTTTAGCAGGCTACTACCAACGGTTCGTGAAGAATTTTGCAAGACTTGCTGCGCCGATGACGCGTCTGACGCGGAAAGGAGTTGTATTCATTTGGAGTGAGTCTTGTGAGTCAGCATTCCAGGAGCTGATGACGAGATTGACTAGCGCACCAGTGTTGATTATCCCAGAGCGAGGCTTGGGGTATACAATGTATTGGATGCATCACATGACGGTTTAGGCTGTGTTCTAATGTAGGGAGGTAAGGTTGTAACCTATGGTTCTCGACAGTTGAAGACGCATGAGAAGAACTACCCGACACTTGATCTGGAGTTGGCAGGCATGGTCTTTACCTTGAAGACATGGCGTCACTATCTTTATAGTGAGCACTTCAAGGTTTTCTCTGATCACAAGAGTTTGAAATACTTGTTTTCGCAGAAGGACCTAAACTTGCGCTAATGACGATGGATGGAGTTGTTGGATGATTATGATTTTGACTTGCAGTATCATCTAGAGAAGGCCAATGTTGTGACAGATGCGCTCAGTAGAAGATCTTATGGGTCATTAGCTTCTGTGGCTATACGCGAGTGGCACATGCTTGGATAGATCGGGGAGTTTGATATGTGTCTCGTAGAGACAGCGACGGGTGCCACCTTGTTCTCAGCAATTTACCGACCTGCCTTGATAGCACGTGTGTAGAGGTCCAGCAGACGGATCAGGAAGCTCAGATGATTCGAGATCGTGTTGCTAGTGGAGAGATACAGCAGGATGGGTTGTGGGTTCAGATCAGAGTCTGAAATTGGCCAGGAGGCTATTTGTGCCAGAGTCATGTCGTATAGATATACTATATGAGTGTCATCATTCTCGCCTTGCTATGCATCCAGGAGGCACAAAGATGTATCATAACCTACGTCGTTAGTTCTGTTGGACGGGGATGAAGAGAGATGTGTTCCAGTTTGTTTCTCGATGCCTTACCTACCAGAAGGTGAAGGTAGAACACCAGAGGTCGGCAGGATTGCTACGGCCGTTATCGATATCAGAGTGGAAGTGGGAGAACGTCACGATGGACTTTGTGTTAGAACTTCCTCGGTCACCTAGGGGACATGACGTCGTATGGGTTGTGGTTGATTGGTTGATGAAGTCTGCACACTTTCTCCCCATCTGCGTGAAAGATTCGGTGGATAGACTGAGTAAACTGTATGTCAGAGAGATAGTCCGATTGCATGGAGTGCTAGTGTCTATTGTTTTTGACCGAGATCCGCGCTTTACATTGCGCTTTTGGCAGAGTCTTCAGGAGGCTTTGGGGACGAACTTGATGTTCAGTACAGCTTTTCACCCCCAGACAGATGATCAGTCTGAGAGAACTATGCAGATTCTAGAGGATATGTTGAGGACATGTGTACTTGATTTTAGAGGTTTTTGAGAGGATTACCTACCTTTAGTAGAATTTACATACAACAATAGCTATCAGTCTAGTATTGAAATGGCACCGTATGAGGATTTGTATGGTAGAACGTGTAGGTCACCAGCCTGTTGGACAAATGTGGGAGAGACCACAGTCTTGGGACCCGACATGGTACGAGAGACGACGGAGAAGATTACAGTGATTCGCCTTTGCCAAAAGAGTTATGCAGATCAGAAGAGATGACCTTTGGGGTTTGCAATGGGAGATCACGTGTTTCTGAAGGTCTCCCCACGTAGATGTTTGATGAGATTTGGTCGTAGCGGGAAGCTATCACCACGTTTCATTGGGCCTTTTGAGATTCTTAACAGGGTTGGAGAGGTCGCTCATCGTTTGCTTTGCCACCTCAGTTAGCATCTGTGCATAACGTGTTCCACGTTTCTATGCTTCGGAGGTATAAGCCCAATCCTTCACATGTGTTAGATTGGGCCGAGTTGCGAGTTGATGAGGATGGTACCTATGAAGAGCGTCCAGTAATGATTCTAGACACGAAGGAGCAAGTGTTGAGTGGCAGAACAATTGTTTATGTCAAAGTCCTATGGCTTCATCACTGGGTTGAAGAAGCGACGTGAGAACTTGAGTTTGGGGTGCGTGCTAGATACCCAGAACTGTTTACCTCGTGACCTTGTAGCGAAATTCGAGGGCGAAATTCCTTAAGGGGGTGAGAGTTATGAGACCATGTTCTGTTCCTTTTTGAGTTATATATATTCGGCATGTTCATTCGTGGTTATATATGTTTTGATGCATGTTTGACTTTAAATATCCATGCTGGGTTGGTTCCCGGGATTGTTGGGAGTTACAGTTCGAATTTTAAAAATTTTAAAAAAAATTATTTTGGAGGCCAATAAATATCTGGAGTTAGATATTTTCAAAAAGATATTTTCAAAACTTACTCCCTAAGTTTTCTCCTTTTCTCTCTACTTTCTCTCTAACTTCTCGGGGACTCGGGGCTTGATTTTTTACGATCCAACTGCCGATCCTTTTTGTTGGCATCGTGGTCTACACATCCATCCGGACATAATTTTATTCTGGCGAGGTTCAGTTTTACACGTGGATCGAGACATCGATTTTTTAACTCATTGAGGTAGGATCATAGACCGTTAAGTTGTTAAAGGGTGTTACGTGTAATCTTATGCATATCTACTGTTTAAAAATGCATGAAAAGTGATATATGTTTAAATCGGATTTTTGGTTTAAAAATCGTTTTTCATCGTTTCGGTGGATGGATGTGTTTCGAGAGTTTTCTTTCGAGGTTTTGGTATGGGGTTTGGACATGCGAGTGTCCGAGGGTGTTTAAAGGATGTTTGGAGGCATCATTTGAGGTTTGAAGGGAAAAACCATGGCTTAAAATTATTATTTTCTGGGTTGCCTAGTCGACTAGACCATGGTGGTCAGTCGATTGAACTTGTTTTGGGCCTCCCAGTCGGCTAGACCAGGAGGGTCAATCGACTTGATTTTTTCTATTTTGTGCCCAGTCGACTGAACCAGTGGGTCAGTTGACTGAATTTCTTTTGTTGGACTTTTCTAGCCTTCCAGTGTGTTTTCAGTCGACTGGTGGGTTGAGCCCAGTCGACTGGTGGGTTGAGCCCAGTCGACTGAAGTGGTGGGTGTGTGGTTTGGGTGGTTTGGTGATCCCTTTGGGTGAATGGTTGGGTTCCTTTTGGAAAATGGTTCGATTTTTGCAAAAAACGTGTTTTATAGAAGGTTTGGAGCTAGCCTGTGAGGTTGACTCTCAACTTCTAAAACGTTTTGATGAAAATATATTTTTATATGCTTTGTTTGATCTCCATGGTTGATGAATTGGATCTCTTTTTATACATGTGTTGTATAAATTATTTTATGGGTTGTTTTTTTAAAATATTTTCCATAGATGTACCGTGACAGTGGGTTTGTTGAGTTGCGCTTACATTGCTCCTCGGTGGAAGTCTAAAAACGTGCGCATATAGGTGCTTTGTACCTTTGGATTAATCCACGTAAATTAAGCCGGTTGCCTCCGTAAATAGCGTTGTGTGGGTGCTTTGGACCCTCTAATTTTGGGCCCGTAAATTAAGCAGTAGGTGCTTTGGACCTTTGGGTCGATCCCGTAAATTAAGCCGGTTGCCTCCATTAATGGCGTCGTTGTTGTAACTCTGTATAGAACTTGTCATTACCGAGCAGACCATAAGTGGTGACTAGGATAATGAGCAGGAGTCTATAGTTGTTATCTTTGTCTACGTGGCAGAGTCAGTACATAGGATTACATTTTATCTCTTCTCCTCGGCTGTGTGACCCGAGTGGAGAATACTACGTTTTTACTTCTTTTCCTTAACTGTGGTATAATATCTGTCAGGATGATATACATAGTTTCAATAATGAAAAACTGATGGTTTTTTAGAGAAAAATCTTTTAGCTCCTGTGGTTGAGCATATATGCTTATGATTGCATAACCTGCTTTACAGCTTTATGTAGTCTTTTTCTATTGGGTTTCGGCTCACGATGTTGGATTTTGCTGTAAAATAATTTTCAGGTAAACATACGGAGTTAACCTAGGTGCAGTGGTGATGGAAGGCGTGCTATAGTTTTTCCTATTTTTGAGACATGTACTTTTACATGTGATGCTTATTTTCGAAGGCGAGTTTTGTACGCCTTGAGGTGATATACTTATTCATGTATGAGAATGCATGTTTACTGTTTATGAGCGCTGAACTTTAGTAGAAATCTTTTATTCAAATGTTGTATATTTTTGAGTTGTTGGTTTTTCAACCCTAGAGTTTGGGGCGTGACAAACAAGCATATATTTATCATCCACAATCATACTCGTGATTGAATTTTAATAATTTTTCACAATTACACACTAATACACAAGGTTTAATTAAATATTTCAAATTAAAAGGACCCGGATCCCTACAGCTCACTACCAAGTGAGTTCGATTGAGAATGAGTTAAGGAGCCAAGTTGAGGAGTTATTGTGTCACGACCCATTTTCACATGTGGCGTCTGTGATCGGCCTGTGAGTCAAACCCACCAAAGGCCTCTATCTTTTTTTATTTTTCATTCCTTATTTTGAATTTGCTGACTTAGTTTTTTTTCCTTTTTTAACATTGAAAAGAAATCATTTCCAATGAGCATTCCCAGGAAATCATTTTCAAAACCCCCAGAGCATCTTACGATACGTTCAACATTCAAACATTATAACTAGATACAGGAATTGAAATGCAATACAGAACTTGAATTGAAACTAAGAATAATTTAAACTTTCTTTTCTCCCGCTACCAGTTCCTCCATACATTCAAATGTCACCTGAAAATTTTTAACATCCATTAACAATGCTAGTTTGATTTCAATGATATTTGAATTACTAATCGTTATACAGTGTTCGAATGATATATTTCAAACGGTTCCACCAGTTATTTAGTAGGGAGCGACCCTACAATTAATACGATAAATATGATCATTCCTCCACTCTTATTATCTCGCCTCGCTAGTATACTGCTTAATGTCCCTCAACGGCTAGAACGCCGTTTAATCTATCATTCTTTCATGCATTATTTTTATTCGTTTTCATTCAATCTATTATTCATACTTAACAGTACATCATATCAAGTATTCACGTGGAACAAAAACTAATTCAGATATCAGAGACTCACCTAATCTAGCAGAATTTGATTTCAATTGTCTTAGAATTTCTTTGGGTAATTTTATTTTTTTGGGTAATAAAATAATACTTCTTGTATTGTCTTAGAATTTCAAATCTAGTAAACATGTTAAAATCAACATTTCAATTACGATTTTACAGGCTAAATGGTTTCTCAAATTTTATCCTATTTTTGTATCTTCTTCATATAATATAGTATCTTTAGTTATTATTAAATATCATATTACACAAATTTCCAATATCTAGAAACAATACATATCCTTTATTATCTTTCTACAAAAGCTATTATTATCTAAATTTAAAAATAACATAGATTTTAGTATTTTATCATGTAATTGCTATTTTCTAAAATTATCAACGACTATATAGTATTATTTCCTAAAATTATTAAAATAATAAGTAATTATTATAACAATTAGTATATAATAACATCAACCATTACTTTTATATTAGAAACAAAAGATTTACTTTTTCTCATAAAAAATATATCCACAACACATTTCTTTTTTTATTTTCTTAACTTATAAAGTCCAGTTAATTGGAACTTAGAAAATTCTTATAATTTAAATTAATTTATGTCAATTAATTGTCTTAATTAATATAATTCTCAATAACCATATTTAATCTTTGAACTTAACTCTCATTTTTATAAAATTCAGAAAAATTATAAAATTTTTAACAAAATTTAAATTATTTAACTTATTTCAATCCTATTCATTAAAATCTAAATTTTCGTAAAGTCTTATTTTTAACAATTTCATATACCTGAATTATTTTATACAGCCCCAAAAATTCATGTTCTAATAAAATTATTATTATTATTATTATTATTATTATTATTATTATAACACAACATCTAAGTAATAACATAACAAAACATAACTTGGTACTAAACAAAACAATGACAAGCAATTGTATCACTGGCTCCCATGGACGCACAGTGCGTGTGCGATTCCCCTATATTATTTTTTTTTTTCCTCAACTTTGAGACACTCGTCCGGATAATCTGGAAGTTGGTTTTGACGGCTGTTCACTGCTACTCGTAGGGAGTCGTGAGGTAAATCTAACAAAACTTACGGTAGTCGAAACGGAGGTCCGAGGTGATGGTTGTGGTCGTCTATAGTTAAGCCAAAAAAACTATTTTTTTAAACAAAAATTCTCAAAACAATAATTATCTGGCTCGGGTTTGCCAAAGCAATTTACTAGCAATCGGGGCCATTCACTAGTAGTGTTAGGTCGTCAAAAGGGTAGTTGTCATCGGTGGCAGTGGGTGGTGGCCTTGGACAATGGTGGCAGTGCGCGACAAAAATACGGGGGTTGTGTTTTCATGGTGATCGTTGGTGGTGATTGGCAATTCTGGTGGTTTCGGCGGTGGTACGTGGTGGTTCTGGTGATGGTGGGTGGTGGTTCTGGTGGTGATTGGTGGCTCATGTGGTGGTAATATCCACCACAGAGAGAGAGAGAGAGGCCGGCGGCGTGGGACAGCGATGGAGTCCCACGCCGCCAGTGGTGGTGATGAGTATATATATATACTAATGATTTGAGGGCTACCGGTTATACTTTCAATTAATATATATATATATATATATAACTAAACATTATTATTTTCCATACTAAATCGACGGCATCGGGGTCGGGACTGTGCAGCATCGGGGCACTTCTCCTCTTTCTTTTTTTTCTTCTTTTTTTTTTTCTAACCTAATTCTCACTACACTACTGAGGCTCTCCAAAAAAAAAACCCTAATTTAATGTTCCTACATATATAAACTGAAACCTGAAAGCTCAACAAGCATGGCTTTTGATTAAGGCTCAAATAAATGGTTTTTACACCCACCGTTATACGTTTAAGCTATTAACCTCATTAAGTTTGTATTATTATTATTATTATTATTATTATTATTATTATTGTATATATATATATATACATGTATTTATATATAATTTTTATTTTTATTATTATTAACTAATTATAATTAAATACCATTATTTTCGTAATAAATTTTAATTAAGTAGTATACTTATGTGCGTAACGGTTATAGCCAACAATTTAATATTGCCACTATTATTATATTTATTTATTTATTTATTTAATCTTTTTTTTTGAGATATCACATTCTCCCCTTTAGAAGTTTAATCTTTCAAATTTCACTCGGGTTAAGTTAGAAAATTTTGTACCTTACGCAAAAAGTTTTGGGTACTTGTATCTCGTGTCGGTCTCTCTTTCCTACATTGCTTCTCCTTCAGAAAGGTTGTCCCACCATACTTTAACGAGTGGTATCTCTTTATTGCAGTGTCATTTGTCTTATCGATCCACAATTCGTACCAATCATTCTTCATAAGTTAAATTTTGACTCAATTGCACAAGTGGTAGTGCTAGGATATGAGCTGGGTCTACGACGTACATTCTAAGTGGGACAGTATCTACGAATTTGCATTGAATTGGGTTAACTTCTATGTACACACATTAGGAGTAGAAAGAGAGGTTGCGGCTACTTCTTCTATGTTCGACGATCCCCCGAGACTAGAGCTACAATTTTCCTATCTTTTGTCGTTGTCGTTATTCCTCAATGGTCTCCCTGTGTAATCCCGAGTAAGTCTTTAACTGAGGTTAGTGAACAGAGTCATAGTCTCGTTTTTCTTTCTTGTGACACCGGAATTTTCTAAAATGACACTCTTAGCTATTTAATTTAAAATTTTTAGATTCTTAGCTTATTTTCTTAAAATATTTGAAGTGGGTTCGGTCTAGGGCACAGTTCTAAGAAGAACTTAATCTTAGTGTTCTCATTAAGCTTGGCTTTAACTACCCAAAAAAAATTCTTGGTTTTCTTAGTATGTTTTCATCGTCTTTTGAGGGTATTTTAAATGATTTTCTTAAAGAGGTGTTAGGTTTTAACCTTAATGATATCGAGGGTGGAAATAAATTAACGTATTCAAGCATGACGAGGCGAGTTTATTCGTTCAGAGATGTTATTAACATTCCCTATCGATAGGGTCGAAACAATATCGTGGTTTACAATACCACCAAAGAGCATAATGATTTCTTAAAAAGCATCATTTTCATGTACTAATTACTCACAAAGTTCATATAAAATTCACATACTCATGTCTCATAAGTGACATCATTCAAACACTTAACAAATTTTAGTTACAAATTTTAATTACTAGTTTTAAATTTACGACAGCGTTTTAAAATACTTACACATAGATTTAATTTCTAATATTTGAACACAAATTAGATAAAAATATTTTCTATAACTTTCATATTTATCACTAAGGTCAATTCCTAAGGTAAATAGATCATTTATTTTATTTTAGTAAAAATGATTCAGCAATTTATAGATAAAAACATAAGAATTGATCCTATGTTGGCCACTGTTTTGAGGAATCAATTCAAGGGATATGGATCTAATTTTTGGTGAGCTTCTAGTATAAAATATCCCCTACAAGTTTCATGTTTTGAGTTAGGGCAAGTTATTTGTAAAAAATTTGAGATTTTGACCAATTTACAAAGAGGGTTCAGTTAGCCTAAAAAGGGTCTGCAGAGTGTGTTTTTAACAGAGAATATTTGAAACCTTTGGGGTATCACCTGAAGGTATTTTGGGCTGATGTTTGCTCAGTAATTAGTTTGCAATTTCAGATACAAAGTTCATGTTTACAACTTCTTGATTTGACTTCTAAAAAGTTAGGTTTTAGGTCTCACAAAAATGTGTGACAGAGAGGTCTGTCAGTCACAGAACCTCAACAGTTTTGACCCATCAATACTTCATATTTTTAGCTCATTTTTGGTGCACAGAAAGATAAATCTGTCCTCTACAAGTTTTATGGTTTGACATAAGCTCGATTCTCATTCTAACTTAAGATTTTTAGGTCTGCAACTCAGAGTTGTCAAGATCTGACACTCTTTGGAAAAAATAAGATATCTGGAGTTCTACCCAACGAAATCACTTCAAACCAATTTTTTTATGAAAGATAACTCAAAAATATAGATCTGAACACAAAAATCACTTTAATATCATTTTTTTACATTTAGTTATGATTATTTAAAGTCGGTGGCAGAAAATGAGTAAGTCCAAAAAATCAGGCTACTTAGGGTTTTGGCTGCTTAGCTTATATTGTGTGCATTTTTGACATATTTTCTTTACATGCATGTTATAAACTTACACAAATCAAAACTCTAGAATATATTTAGGCCATAAAACTCAAAAATAAACACATGTAAATATATATAAGGCTTACTCATACATGAACAGTCCCTAAATCTCTCTTACGACGCCTTTTTGACTCATTTCTTGTTTTATCTTCTTAGAGTTTGTTATAGAGACGGATTGAGGGTTATCTTGGAGGAGAATACCAGAAGGTTTAAGGAGTTGCTTACCTTATTTGAAACTCAAATGTGTGAAGGAGATATGGATTTTGCTTTATAGCACTTTCTTTGAGCCTTCCCTTCCTTCTCTTCCTTCTTTCTTTCTTCTCCTCTCCTTCTTCTTTCTTAGAATACTTAGATTTTTTTGGAGTCTCTTACTCTCACTTCTCAGCCGAAATTCATGAGGGAGAGACAAGACTAAGGTCTCGTTTTTATAGAGAAAAATGAAAATTGGTGTAATTATGGTATTTATTTAAAATTTAAATTTTCTTAAGCTTCCATTGGTTGCATGAGAGGTGGTAATTATTCAAAACTTACAAATTCAGATTTTGGGGCAGTGTGGTTCGGCTAGGGCAGGTTTTGGGCAGATAAAAACTGATTTTGTAATTTCTTTGGGTTTTAAAATGTATTTTGGTGCATTTTTGTGTATTTAAATGCACAAAATATTAATTTTATGTGCCTAAACCTACTAAAACCTATTATATTAATAAATTTATAATTAATTTAGTCTTTCCATGATTTATCATAATTTTGATAGTAATTAAATAAATAAATGTAGGGTTTTAAGCTAAATTAAGCTAATTTGACTAGAATTGGCTTTTTGACTTATTTATTGTGTAGAGATTTTAAATAATTATTTGTTTGCTTTTGTTGAACTATATTATTATATTATTATATATATTACTTGTATAAAAAGTATTGTATCATAATAATGCTTAATTTATACATCTTTTTCTAATTTTTAAGCTTAAAAAGGTAAAAAGTAGCTTTTTGGGCACATTCTCCTAGGTGGCCAGCCAAGCAAGGGCATTTTGGTCATTTTTGTTGTTATTTTATATTTTATTAATTAATTGAATATAAATATTTGATTTTGGGTGTCCATATGTCAATTTTTTGAGTTTTTGAGACTTTTTGCTGTACTAGGGGCAAAATGATCATTTTACCTTGGTTATGGAAATTTTTGATTTTTAATTTAATATTTTATGCTATTTAGTTTATTTAAGCTATTTCGAGACTTTCCTGAGTACTAGGGCCTTGCCTCTGAGTATTTGGTCTCTTTTACGATTTTCGGGTCAAATTAGGGTTTCGGGTTACTTAGGGTTTGTTCCTTGTTCATGTAGCGACTTAAGTTCTTATCATCTATCCGTCGCTAATACTATGGTTTAGGCCGGGTTATTACAGCGCCGGTGGTGGTGGCTGTTTGAGGCAGCTCTAGAGCTATTTTCTGATATATTTTGATCGAGAAGTATTGTATATCTATAACACTGTGAATGGATAAATTATTGTTTGATTCTGATAAGAATAAGCAGCTTTCTACAACGATTGAAAGACTATAAGCTAATCTGCATACAAGAACTCAAAACTCGATAGAGTTTCACCATGATCATAAAATCGGGCAATATTTATCTTGTTTATTTACTTATATAAACTGCATGGATGATAAATATTAGTTTTATATTTTTCATTTAATTTAATTAATTCAGAAAATTTTGATTTTAATTAATATTTTGTAAAAGAAAATAAAATTAAGTTTTTTTAATTAACAGTTTTATAATTAAATGAAAAAACTTTAGAAATTTTATTTTTTACAAAATATCACGTTTAAGATGGTTTTTTTTAATAAATTAGATATCTTGAAAAACGTGAAAATTAATTTCCAATTTTTAGATTAATTAAATAGAAAAGGTTTAATTTTAATAAATTGTTATTTTTTGAAAAAATGTGTAATAAATTGTACTTGAATGCCTTTATTCAATACCTTAGCTGTAAAGTAAAAAAAAAATTGTGCATTCAAATTTTTTTTACACATTAAAACACGAAAAAGATGGTTTGAAAAAAAATCAAAAATCTTTCAGATCATGTGATTTTTTGAAATTAATAAATTTATTTTAATTAAACAGTTTTTATAACTCTCAAAAATATTTTTAAAAAACTAAGTAGGAGAGAAAATTTATTCACAGATAAATCATGCGGTCTCCATCACCAGTTCGTAGAAGATGTAATTAATTCTGCATGTTGGTAGTAAGACCTTCCTCTCCATTGAACAGAATTAATTGTGATATCGTATGTACGAATCTTCTTCAGGGATAATTCTGGATAATTGTTAGTATGGATCACTTTTCCATCTGAAGGGTTTTGTCACACCCCAAATTATGGGTCCCCCGAAACACCAATAAACAACACCTAGTCCAATATTCACTCTCAAAATAAAGGGCATACATGCATAAAATATATCGCTCTTGGGCTTACAATACATGTTTCCAACACCAAAAACATGTAAAGCAGTACATGGTTCAAAAAGGAAACAAAAGAAGACTATAGGTCTTCCACCTCAACTAGCTCCTCCGAATCAACCTGCATGATCATATGCACCTAAAAAATATTTCAAATCCAATATCGTGAGCCAAAACTCAGCAGAAATTAGACAAGTATGTAATAAAAGCTAAACATGCGGATGTAAAAAGATATGGATATTTCGACTCAAACAAGCCTAAAAAATAGTTTGATATATAATACAGATATACTACAATACTTCACATGCAAACATGGACTCTTGCGAGCGCCACATGCAACACATGTATGTATCGACTCTCACGAGCCCTGAAAACAGTTCTACACAATTATAGTGGTTCACACGCAATACATGCACCTTCTCATGTTTTCACCGAAAGACCGCAGCCCCATCTAATGTATTGTCAACCAGAGTTAACATGTATCGAGCCACTTTTCGTTCCTCATTAACTAGAGTTAACGTATGCAACACACGCAACCCACGCAACGCACGTAACACATGCATCTTCACAAGTTTTCACGGAGGACCAATATTTGCCCCTCATTATGCATCTTAACGGGTTTTCGCCGTAGGACCAATATTCGTCCCTCATTATGCATCTTTAAAACCAGAGTTTTAACGCACAAAAACATGTACAAACCCCACGTTTCACATAACGACATCACATGCCACACAACTAGTCATCTAACAACCTAGGAGACCAACAAGCAATAAAACGAAACTCAACCCCGAAGGCTAGCTCCAAACCTCTAAAACCTCAGTTTTCACAAACGTTTTCACAAACACTATCTTTTCCAAAACTCGCCTTTTGAGAAAAAGAACTACGGACCCAAACACGTCACAAACACAACGATGTATAAACACCACGTTTAACAAAACCACGTCGTCCCTGAAGACGATAACAAAACAAAAATAAAACCCCAAGGCCACAACACGACCAACCAAGATAAGGAAAAAAACACCCCTCTTCAAGAGTTCATTCGACTGAACCCCACAATTCAGTCGACTAAAAAGCTACTATAAAAACACAAAAAACCCAAAAAAACCCAGGTCAGTCGACTGGATCATCACCACACTGTCGACCCATTCGACTGGATCACCCAGTCCAATCGACTAGACCACGGCGAAAACAAAACCCTAGCTACGAAAACAGCCTTTCAACCCCAAAATCGAAGCAACCAAAGATACCCACGGACACACACAGGCCCAAAATTACAAAGAAACACCAAAATGAACACCTCAAAAACCCTTTTTGTCCAACCGAAAGCAACCAAAAATGATTTAGGAACAAAACCCAAATTTTTGAAACCTAAATCAACTTTTCATGTATTTTTAAACAGTAAAAATACATACAATTTCACGTAGCACCCCTTTAAGACATGAGAGTTTAGGATCCTACCTCATTGAGTCAAAAACTCAACGCCTCAAAAAATGAATCTGGTCAAAACGAGATTCCGTCCGAATGAACGCGAAACCCTCGGTGTAGATAGCAAGGATCTGCTACTCAATCACCAAAAACTAAGCCCCGAGTCCCCCGAAAACTAGAGAGAAAGCAGAGATTTTGGTTGGGAAAAGAAACTTAGTTCACAAGTTTTGAAAAAAATATCTCCAACAAATATCTAAGGGTTAGATATTTATAGGCCTGCCCGAAAATATCTTTTTTTTTTAACTTTGCACCACAACGCCCAACGACCCCAGGATCTAACCCAACATGCATTTTTAAACCCGAACATGCATAAAACACATATAAACATGCAATTATAAAAAAATTATTAATAACGCGTCGAAAAATACTGCAAAAATTGAAGCAGGTCAGGGTCTCCCAACTCTACCCCCTTAAAGAAATTTCATCCCCGGAATTTAACACCGACTCTCAAGCCAGACACCCTCCATCAACCACCAACAAACTCTGATGCAAACCTGCCACACTGCACAACACCAAAAATGTCCCAGCAACTGAAACCCCAAAACTATGGTCACACAAAGTGATCACGTTTTCAAAGAATAGATCGCCACCAAGACCACCCGCACCTGCAAGTCTTACTGACACTACCATTATCCATACAACTAGCTCAATCGCACCTCGCAATGCACACCAAGGTCTATCTTCGCGAGTCCAAACACACGATATCGAACCCCAACACCAATCATATGAAGTACCAAAGAATGCACTTCATCAAAACCTTTATTCTCTAGTCAGTCTTCCATCATGAATCGCAATTCTCACCCTGAAGATGCACTAGATGTCACACCATTATCTACGATAAGATTTCACACAACTGAAGACCAGCCCGGTAATATAGCCACAAAACCAGCACAGTCATCTGACCCTAACGACTTACTTGAACCTGATACGCCATACAGACAGAACACTTCATAGGTACCCACTATCCTACACGAACTCAACCATACCTCCCGTGCAACAACACATCGCTACACAACACAACGTGTCGCCATCAAAGAACTCAAACCCAAGACTTATCCATCAAGTAACCAACCAAGATTTGCCTCTCACACTTAACAATTTCCTCTTATACAGAACTCACCACGGCCCTTATGTTCCAAACCCAACAATCACATCAGTCCCGACAGGTGATTCGCTGCGGTTGTGTGTTGTTCCTGCTTTGTTGCGGTTGTTTTATTTGGCTAGCAGGCTGCTTGGTTCCCCTTAAGTAAGGCGTGTTTTGGTCCCTCCTTGTTTGAGGTGGCGGCATAGGATTGTTTTGGCTGTTGGATGGTGTTTTGCGATTCTTTAAAGGTTAGCTGGTCAGCTTTTGTTTTGGTTTTTCTGATTGTATATTGCTGGATTTTCTGCTGCGGTTGGTTGTTGAAGGCTGGACAGTGTTTCACTCAGCTGCTTAGGTTCATTGTTGCGCCTGTTGCAATGGTTTTTTTTTTGTATAGTCATTTCAATTGCCCCTTGTTTGCTCCTGGATGTAATTGCGTGGTCAGGGTCTTCGCCCATTGCCTTAGTTTTTTTTTTTTGGTTATGGCTAAGCCAAAAGCTGGTTTTTTGTTGTAGCTTTGGGCTTTGGTGTTTTGTTTGTTTCGTTGTTGGGGTTTGTAAGGCCTGGGATTGTGCCCCTTGAAATCATGTATTTTTTTTTCTTTTATGCCTCAGTTAATTATCCAAAAAAAAAATCCAAGCTTCTCAAACATCGAATCCTTCCTAACTCATACCTGACCACATTCTTGGGATCCCCATCCGGACAAACGGTTACATCAATGACGTTCGCTCGAGCAGACTGACTACATAGGGCCAACTTCTTTTTATCGTATCGCCCTCATTCGGACTCCGAATGGGGTCATTTTTATACTTAAATCGAAGTCTCGGAAGTTCGGTTTCCAACAAGACTACTCTCATAAGAAAATTCTTTTTGTAGAAAAAGTTATGATTAAAATAGTTAGGGTATGTCAAATTTTCTTAACTTTTTTTCACCCAATTTTGACCAAACGCTTTGAAAAAGTATATTTTCATCAATATTGAACCTTTTCATCGAATTTTCTATTCCTTGGGCTATGAATATACCTACTTTACTTTGCTTGGGTTGGGATGCTAGTATCATACCGATTGGAGGTATTTGTGACAAAAATGAGTTTTTGACATGTAGCTAAGATTTTAAGAACGAGTACGATTATGGGTAATTATGAGCTATGTCGTGATATGGCTATCATTAAGATTTTGAGCTTTAGAAAAGAAACGTGGATTTTAACTTGTATATACCTGTATATGCATATGATGGGTGGATTTCGTTTATTTTTATTTTTTGTAACTAATTGTAACATAAAAATAATAATAATACATGTTTAGAAGGGGCATACCTCAGATAAATATGTCAGTAACATAAAGAGAGAAAGCTCCCTATAACCAAGTCAACCCCAGATAACAACCACTACGCTAAAAAACAAAGGACTCATCCCCCGCTTGAAAGCGGGAGAAACTAGCTAATAAAACACGTTCCATGCACAACCCGCATGGATAGGCAAAACCTACTGACAAAACAAACATAGTAGTCATAGGACACCTATCTAAAATCAAGGAACTGGCAAAGACAAAAAAATTCTACTGACCCAAACCAAGGTAAGCCTAGTCTCACAGAGATAGTAGAGACAGGAACACCACTATTGATGAGACCAGAATATCTATACTAGAGCTAGAACCTCAATCAAAACAACCATCATTGGGAAACACCAGCATCTGAGAGAACGGCAAAACATGACTCCCCAAAACTCCTCTAAAGCCTAAAAAAGAACAACAATATAGCTGAGAAGATGTCATAACCCTGGCGGCTCAGGAGGTCAAAGCAAGCTGGTATTCAAAACCACGGCACTAAGGCGTATGAGAAGGGCCAACCCCAAGGGAACCTCAGCTTGGAATCAGAAGGCCAGCCCCTAACCAAAACCGCCATCGGGCCCACCTCCACACCCTAGCCAACGTAGCCTAGGCAGCTGAGGAAATGATCACCTCCCAGACCATATGGCAGCTCTATCAATGAAGCCCTTGAGGATCATCACAATCAAATTTTATCTCAACTAACAACAGATAAAAACCCCAGCCATGGAAAGGACTGACAACAAAACCACCAAGGATCAAAGCACAGGTCCAAAGGACAATCGAAAGGGAACCAACAGATGTCAAAGAGCAAAGTACCAGAGGTAGATGGGCCCCCAGCCAACCAACAGAAGCAACGACAGATCAGCCCCAAAAACTCCAGCTCAAATCCGGCCAAAACAAAAAATCAACCTCCCCTACAAGTCGGTAATAAGTTAAGGGCAGAACAGTGCCAAAGAGTCTGGTTAAGAGGAATCCTAGGCCATCCCAAAGGAATCTCTACCACTGGATCCAGACGAAGCAGACAATTAGCTAGAACCCCACTCAACGAGCCACCAAAGACCCCACCATAGGTACCCAGCTAGAAGTACAGACAGGTCCTCATCTAAACTAAAGCAATCGCAGGTCCTCAATTGGTAACACACACCCCGGAGGCAAGGGGAAAGGATAGGAGAAACAGAAGCTCGAGCAAGAAAGAACCAAAATGGGCTTCCAACGGGAGGTGCGAAGGAGTCGTCCAAAGAGACCTTAATCCAGAGGTACCCATATAGGCAATCAAAACACAGGTCCAAAGGACAACCGAGAGGGAACCAACAGAGGTCGAAGAGCAAAGTACCAGGGGTAGATGAACCCCCGGCCAGCCAAAAGAAGCAACGACAGATTAGCCCCATAAACTCAAGCTCAAATCCAGCAAAAAATAAATAACCAACCTCCCCTACAAGTCAGCAATAAGTTAAAGGCAGAACAGCACCAGAGAGTTTGGCTAAGAGGAAACCTAGTCCATCTCAAAGGAATCTCTACCACCGGATCCAGACGGAGCAGACCATAAGCTAGAACCCCGCTCAACGAACCACCAAAGACCCCACCATAGGTACCTAGCTAGAAGAGCAGACAGGTCCTCATCTAAACCAAAGCAACCACAGCTCCTCAAAAGGCAACAGAAGCTCGAGCAAGAAAGAACCAAAATAAACTTCCAACGGGAGGCACGAATGAGTTGTCCAAAGAGACCTTAATACAGATGTACCCATAAAGGCAAACAACGACAACCGATAACTGGTCCAGCATCAAGACAAGAGGTGAAGCCAGCAGCCACAAATAGAGTCAAAGAACTAACAAGGCTAAGGAAAACCACAGACCCAACCAAGGAACTCAGCCTCACAGAGATAGTCACACTCCCTCCCCAACCAATGGGGGGAAAAGATAAAGACAAGAACACCTCAGATAATGATAGCAGAAAACCATACCAGAGCTAGATCCTTAATCCAGACAACCATTATTGGGAACCAACAACAGTCGATAGTAATAACCCAACCCAAGACTTGCCAAAGAAAACACAGCATCACAGATAAACAACGTTCTCCCGAGTTCGATGGGAATGCTCTCCGGGTGTGGAAGGAGGGAAAGGTAGACAATAAGCTAACAAAGACAGACAATAAGAGGGCCAAAACTCACAACAGTACATGGTTCCCCACAACTCCTCTGAAACCCTGACTCGAACACAGAGAATCAACATAATCACAATTTATCCCGTCTGATCAAAGGGAACCTCAGACGTCTAAGCACCGCAGGTTCCACTTACAAACATCCCACTGAATAAATAAACTCAATCCAACGAAGCCCACAAATTCAAAACCAATTGGCTCCACTCTACCAAGATGAGAAATACCAACAGTCCAGAATTAATCACAAATAAACACCATTAACCAATTTGCAAAACCAAACTATCACCTAACATACACCAGCAAACCCAGAAGTCGGGCCCACCATTTACTTGTACCAGCAAGTCCCAAACACTGTGCATGCCACTTACTATATGAAAAGAAATATTGCGGAGCCCATACACCATTAACTGTTTGTTTCAAATGACATGGTCATGTATGAGTTACATTATGCGTTGGCATTTCATGAAGTTGATAAATGGAATGTGATTTATGAGAAATTATGTGCTGAAATTTATGATGGCACTTGAATTGAAAGAAATGATAGAATGCTAAAATAAGACTTGATTCAAAATAAAGTGGGAAGCTGAAATGCAAAAATTGAAAAGAGGTACTATGAGAAAATATTTGGGGAGAGGTACCAGTTGTGGGCCCGAATTTTGTGAAAAAAAGAACAAATAATGAACCGTATGGATTAATGTGAATTAAGTTGGCCTAGCGGATCCGCGGTGAAAGACCGAAAACTTGCGCAAGATGAGAACCACATGCCCACGGGTTAACCCCCGAAATATGGTTTTGTATCGTGGTGAGTTAGTTATAGAGTTATCTATTACCCAATGGTTTTGCGTAACCTATTGGGATAATAAGCAGGGGTTTCTATAAACTGCACTCGATATCGGTTCATTAACTGTGATAAATTAATTGTGATACGATTTTGTGATAAATGGGATAATGAAATTGTGACACGATTTTTGTGAAAAATCGAATAATGGAATGACGATATGAATAATATGGAAAGACAAATAGGAACAAATCGGCGTGTGTGGGTGTGTGCGTGTGAAGAAATAATGAATTGGTAAAAATTTGCATTTTACTTCGGCTGCACCCATCACACCTCACAAATCATGCATTACATTTGAGTTAATCTATATCCTACGAGTTTCGGCTCACGTATGTTTACCAAAATATTTCAGGCCTGAAGGACCAGAGGCGATACCAAGGCAAGGAATGCATTTTGAGAAAAGACTTAAAGAAAGTTTTAGTGTCCCTTTCGTATTCTATATCATGTTTGTACATAAGCAGAAATGAACTACTGTAATAATATTGTTGTTGTAATGGACACTTGGAAACTCAAAGTATATGATTGTAATTTTATACGCATGAGGATATGGTTACTTGTTGAAAACCTTTATTTCTTTCAAATACATTTTGAGTTCA
>JAULJZ010151848.1:0-30125 GCA_032270985.1 Heliamphora pulchella | reverse complement strand
AATTCATATAGTCAGTATAGAATCGATCATCCCGTTGATCCCACTCAATACACTCCAAGTGTACTAACACATCGAGCACGAACATCGAATTCCCAAAACCTAAATTCGATCCGTTCGACCTAGCCAAGACCAGCTACTATAACGATGTATTATAATAGTACCAATGGAATGTCTGGGTCCATTGCAATTGTGAGCCTACGTGTATAGTCTGTTAGAATCTTTGACCCGATCTTTCGTGTTGCACGCACCAAGTCAAATACTTGACAGATTATACGGACTATGCATTCATACTTCACAAATATAAATATGAAACCATAAATGAAAAAACATCTCAAAATATTTCTCATTAATATGCCAAGGATGTAGAATAAAATACATAAAAAGTATGACTTTTCAGTATACATTCCTAACACGTCTAGTTTCTGCTGAGCCTTGGCTCACGGTGTGGGATTTGATTTTCTTCAGGTACCGGTCACGCAGGTTGATTAGGGGTTACTAGAGAGGTGGTAGAGATGTAGTCTTCCTTTTGTTCTTTTTGTTTCATGTATGTTATTACATGTTTTTTGGCGTTAGGGCCATGTAATGTAAGTCATTTGGCTATTATATACAATGTATGTATGTTTTATATTGAGAGTGTATTCTCGAGTTGGGTAATATGTTGTTTATTTATGGATGTTTCACGTGATCTGGAGTTTAGGACGTGACAGATTGGTATTAGAGCTCTGGGTTCGAATACCTATGAGTCGTGGGAAGAGGGTGTATCCCGTGTGAGGTTGATTACGTGTGCTTGATTGCATGTGTTTAGACGCTTTGATAAAATAATCGTGTCAGCATGTTAGCTATGTGAAAGATGTGTGTATGTAAGCATGGGGGTTGAATCTTAGGAGAGACAGTCTTTTCTTTGAGCGTTTGGATTAACAAACTTGGGAGCCAAGTTAGAAACACGTTTAGATGACGTGATTTCTAGCAGGGAATCTGAGTAAGTTATCTAGATTGACGCGTCGTTCTTGTCGGTTCTCCTCGGTATGTGGGGTTATTTAGCATGAACCTATGTGCTTATGTGCTAGCATGCTTATGTGGTTTGTTCTTATATGTTACGTCTTATGTTCTGTATCTTTCATATAGACGCGATGTCTGCGAGGAGTGGGCGAGGCCGTGATCGTGGCCGTGACCGTGGTGTTAGCCAAGGGGATGTTCCTATCCCTGATACTGGGGATGTAAATGCTCCCATAGGACCGATGGACACGATGGAGTTGTTGTATGTGCTTGTGGGTTCTATCCAGCAGTTGGGTAGAGGTGAGATTGTTAGAGAGAGAGAGGGATCACCTAAGGCGAGGGCTACAGTAGCGATGCAGGAGTTTTGGCGCATGGATCCACCTACCTTTGCAGGAGATCCTGATCCTATTGTGGCGACAGAGTGGTTGGAGTTGGTGACTCGAATTCTGGATACGTTACAAATCGTGGAAGATGAGTTACGGGTTTCTTTTGCCGCCTTTCAGCTGAGGGGTAGTGCTCACGCGTGGTGGAGATATGCCTGGACCACAGTGGGGGTCACATGGGTAGCCTTTACAGGAGTGTTTCTAGCGAAATACTTCCCGGCTTTGCAGAGGGATCATTACAGGGAGGAGTTCTACACTCTTACTCAAGGGGCCATGGATGTCATGCAGTACGAGGCCAGGTTTACGTGCTTATCCCGGTTTGCATCGGAGTTGGTGAGCACAACTGAGTTGCGATCGATGAGGTTTGAGCAGGGCTTGAGGCCAGTAATCAGGGAGTGTGTGGTTGCGATGGGACTTCGAGTGTTCATAGAGCTAGTGGAGGTAGCAGTGAAAGTGGAGAACATTATGACTGTGATCCGAGCTTTCAGAGAGGCCAGGACATCATGGGGTGGGACAGAGGCACAAACTGGCGGACGCTCCAGCAAGAGGCAGAAGTCCTCTAGTATTAGCTTTCACCCATCTGGGTTACCAAAGCTGTTCTCCGCACTAGCACCATCAGTGGCTTCATCTAAAAGGTCAGAGTAGAGAAAGTTGATTTGCTATCAGTGTAGGCAGTCGGGGAATCGTGTGTCAGAGTGCCCACAGCCGAGGCAGTCTCAAGGTTCATGGAGTCAGTCATAGGGGAGGAAACATATTTGTTATGGATGCGGCTAGCACAGACATATTTGCAGGAACTGTCCTTAGAGAGAGAGCATGCCGAGTATAGTGGGTACACCTGAGGTTTCGTATGTGCAGGAGCGATAACAGTATCCTGCGGTTTAGACTTCCTGAATGGAAGGTGGGTGTACATCAGTCCAGTCTGTGCGATAACCGACAACATTGAGTTCTGGTTGACAGGACAGAATGGGATTGCCCCAAGCGTATTCTCTTATAGCTCCTAGTTCTTCGAGGGCACCGGTCGTGCCGGATGATGCTGATATGCCTTCAACGAGCAGAGGTACTTTCTGAGTATGTAGGCTTTGGACCAGTTTCTCAGTTGCATATGTTTGGGAGTTGAGGATGGATTCCGTGAGTAGTGTGCTGCGTTGAGGCGATGGTTGGTGATGATGCAAGGTTGGGGTGAGTTGTAGATCCCGAGTCCTTGAGATAGTTGGCCATTATTTAGGATGCTTGATCTTGTTTGACTATATCCTAGGAATGATTTGGCTAACCATCTCTTGTATCCGTGTTGATTGCGATCGACGTGGTTGTTTCTTTTGACCTTGAGTTGAATTTTGGGGACGAAATTCCTTTAAGGAGGGTAGAGTTGTGAGACCTTGACCCATTTTTTTTTATTTTCGCTATGTTTTTCGATATGTTGGTTATGGTTTTAACCATTTTAGAACTGCATGTGTAGAGATGTGTTATGCATGCGGGTGTGTGGTTTCGGTCCTTGGTTTGAGTTTTCTCCCATCGTTGATTGCTCGAGCGGTGGGTAGAGCGCTCGAGCGGGGTGGTGCCAGAGCGTTGGGCTGGTGGGTGACCGCTCGAGCGATTGTTGTGCGTTCGAGCGGGATGTTGGAAGATGGGTATGTCGGCAGGGTCCGCTCGAGCGGTGGTCAAGCGCTCGTGTAGTGGTGGCTGGGCGCGAATCTGTATAAAGCCTGTTTTGTCTCGATTTTTGAAATAAAAATATCTTTTCAAGATCTTTTTCTCTCTCTTCATGTTTTCTCTACCTTCTCTCTAGCTTTCTGAGGGCCCAGGGTTTGGGTTTTGGTGATCAATTAGCAGATCCGTGTTCTACGCGACGTGAGCTTTATATCTATCCGAACGGATTCTCGTTCCGACGAAGTTGGATTTTGAGGCATCGATCTTTTAGCTCTCCGAGGTAGGATCCTAGACTCTCATGTCTTATAATGGTGCTACGTGTAATTGTGCGTGTTTTTACCATCTCAAATGGCGAGAAAATCTATTTATGTTTCAAAATAATCGGGTTTTGCTTTAAAAAAGGGGGGTTTTTGTTGTTTAGTTGGATGGATTCGAGTGTCGAATGTTCCTTCCAAGGTTCTGGTGTTAGGCTTGGGCGTGTGTATGTTCGAGGGTGATGGATGAGTGTTTTGATGTCTTGACTTGGGGTTTGAAAAGTTGAAACCATAGCTCGTTGGGTCGACTGGATCCTAGGCTAGTGTGTTGTTGTTTGGTGGTTGGGTTCTTGGTTTCCAATTAGCGTCCTATGGTATTCAATTGAATAATTTATGGGATTAGTCGATTCAAATACCTGTGGATTACTTTTGGGGTTCGGTTGGTTGTGTGGTGGTTCCGGGGGTTGTGTCATGGCCTCGGGTGTTATGTGATGCGGTCTTTGGGTGTGACGTGCTTGGTTAGTTTTAGGTATCGCGGCACGGCTGTATGTGTGGTGGCTATGTGAGGAATGTGTGGGTCTGTGGTTTGGTTTGTAAGTGAGGTTTTGAGTGAGAACCAGGTTTGTGGGTTTGGTGTTAGCCTTGGAGTTAGGCGTGGTTGTATAGGTGTTGGTTGTCCCGGTGAGTGAACGTCGTGTTGTTTGACGGGTGGCGTCGCGATGTGAAGTTATAAAGCTATATGCGTTTATAACTTGCTTTATGCATTTATAACCCTAGTTTATTTAAGTATGGATTATGTAAGTGGATTACATGTCATGATATCGTTACGTGTAACTGGTTTATGCTTTAAAATGCAGAGTTTTATAAGCATGCGTATGTGGGGTATGAGGAACCAATGCTTGTAGTGCATGTTTCTTGAGTTGCATGTGTTGTGTGAGTCGTGTGTGTAGCATGTGACATGGTTTGTGAAACGTAGTGATAGTACGTGATTTTATGCATTTAAATCCTGGTTAGGTTATGCATGGGTGTATGGAATGAAATAGATGATCATGTGGTTCTGTGAATGTTGGCTCTGGCTGATGGGATTACGTTAAGGCTACGGTCCTTCGGTCTCCGTCCAAGGAGATTACGTTAAGGCTACGGTCATTCGGTGTCGTCCGAGAAGATTGCGTATGGGTTACGACCCTTTGGTTAAAGTCCGAAAAGAGGCGTGCGTTGGGGTTATGACCCTTCAGTTAAAGTCCGTAAAAATGCATTGACGGGGGTTTTGGTCCATCTGTGAAAGTCTGAGAAGATACATGGATTGCATGAACTGCATTACAGGACGGATAAAACCAAATTTAAAATTGTTTTAAGAGTCGTGTGAATCGTGATCTAAAAACCATTTTCCAACTATTTTCAAGGCTCCTGTGAGTGAGTTAAAACATGGTTTGTATCCTCGCTTTCCCTTGCATGTGAAATTATTTTTAAAACTTGAATGGGAGTCTAAAACTGCACCACATTTTCCTGACATGTTTTGTTTATATTACATGCTTGTCTAGTTTCTGCTGAGCCTTAGCTCACGGTGTGGGATTTGATTTTCTTCACGTACCGGTCACGCAGGTTGATCAGGGGTTGCGGGAGAGGTGGAAGAGCTGTAGTCTTCCTTTTTGTTCTTTCTGTTTCATATGTTATTACATGTTTTTTGGCGTTAGGGCCATGTAATGTAAGTCATTTGGCTGTTATATATAATGCATGTATGTTTTATATTGAGAGTGTATTCTCGGGTTGGGTATTATGTTGTTTGTTTGTGGGTGTTTCACGTGACCCGGAGTTTAGGGTGCGACAGATTGATATCTGAGCTCTGGGTTCGAATACCTATGAGTCGTGGGTAGAGGGTGTATCTCGTGTGAGGTTGATTTCGTGTGCTTGATTGCATGTGTTTAGATGCTTTGATAACATGATCGTGTCAGCATGTTAGCTATGTGAAAGATGTGTGTATGTACGCATGGGGGTTGAATCTTAGGAGTGATAGTGTTTCCTTTGAGCGTTTGGATTAACAAACTTGGGAGCTAAGTTAGAAACATGTTTAGCTGATGTGATTTCTAGCAGGGAATCTGAGTAAGTTATTTAGATTGACGCATCATTCTTGTCGGTTCTCCTCGGTATGTGAGGTTATTTAGCATGAACCTCTATGCTTATGTGTTAGCATGCTTATGTGGTTTGTTCTTATGTGTTACGTCTTATGTTCTGTTTCTTTCATATAGACGTGATGTCTGCGAGGAGAGGGCGAGGCCGTGATCGTAGCCGTGACCGTGGTGTTGACCAAGGGGATGTTCCTATCCCTGATGCCAGATGTAAATGCTCCCATAGGACCGATGGATGCGATGGAGTTATTGCGTGTGCTAGCGGGTTCTATCCAGCAGTTGGGTAGAGGTGAGATTATTAGAGAGAGAGAGGGATCACTTGAGGGGAGGGCTACAGTAGCTATGCGGGAGTTCAGGGGCATGGATCCACCTACCTTTGCAGGAGATCCTGATCCTATTATGGCGACAGAGTGGTTGGAGTTGGTGACTCGAATTTTGGATACGTTATAGATCGTGGAAGATGAGTTACGGGTTTCTTTTGCCACCTTTTAGCTGAGGGGTAGTGCTCACGCGTGGTGGAGATATGCCAGGACCACAGTTGGGGTCACATAAGCAGCTTTTACAGGGGTGTTTCTAGCGAAATACTTCTCGGCTTCGCAGAGGGATCTGTACTGGGAGGATTTCTACACTCTTACTCAAGGGGCCATGGATGTCATGCAGTACGAGGCCAGGTTTACGTGCTTATCCCGGTTTGCACCGGAGTTGGAGAGCACAGATGAGTTGCGATCGATGAGGTTTGATCGGGGCTTGAGGCCAGCAATCAGGGAGTGTGTGGTTGCGATGGGACTTCGGGTGTTCATAGAGCTGGTTGAGGTAGTAGTGAAAGTGGAGAACATTATGACCGAGATCTGAGGTTTTAGGGAGGCCAGGACATCACGGGGTGGGACAGAGGCACAGACTGGCAGACCCTCCAGCAAGAGGCAGAAGTTCTCTAGTATTAGCTTTCACCCATCTGGGTTACCACAGCAGTTCTCCGCACTAGCACTATCAGTGGCTTCATCTGAAAGGCCAGAGCGGAGAGAGTTGATTTGCTATCAGTGCAGGCAGTCGGGGCATCGTGTGTCAGAGTGCCCATAGCCGAGGTAGTGTCAAGGTTCATGGAGTCAGTCACAGGGGAGGGAACATATTTGTTATTGACGCGGCCAACACAGACATATTTACAGGAACTGTCCTATGAGAGAGAGTATGCCGAGTATAGTGGGTACACCTGATGGTTCGTATGGACAGGAGCGATAGCAGTATCCTGCGGTTTAGACTTCTTGAATGGAAGGTGGGAGTACATCAGTCCATTCTGTGCGATAACCGACAGCGCCGAGTTCTGGTAGACAGGACAGAATGGGATTGCCCCAAGCGTATTTTCTTATAGCTCCTAGTTCGTTGAGGGCACCGGTCGTGCCGGATGATGCTGATATGCCTTCAGCGAGCAGAGGTACTTTCTGAGTATGCAGGCCTTGGACCAGTTTCTCTGTTCCATCTGTTTGGGAGTTGAGGATGGATTCCGTGAGCGGTGTGCTGCGTTGAGGCGGTGGTTGGTGATGATGCAAGGTTGGGTTGAGTTGTAGATCCCGAGTCCTTGAGATAGTTGGCCATTATTTAGGATGCTTGATCTTGTCTGATTATATCCTAGGAATGATTTGGCTAACCATCTCGTGTATCCGTGTCAATTGCGATCGACGTGGTTGTTTCTTTTGACCTTGAGTTGAATTTTGGGGATGAAATTCCTTTGAGGATAGATTTGTGATACCCTAACCCATTTTTTTTTATTTTTGTAATGTTTTTCGATATGTTGGTTATGGTTTTAACCATTTTAGAACTGCATGTGTAGAGACGTGTTATGCATGCCGGTGTGTGGTTTCGGTCCTTGGTTTGAGTTTTCCCCCAGCCTTGACTGCTCGAGCGGTGGGTAGAGCGCTCGAGCAGGGTGGTGCCAGAGTGTTGGGCTAGTGGGTGACCGGTCGAGCGGTTATTGTGCGCTCGTGCGATGGTGGCTGGGCGCCAATCTCTATAAAGCCAGTTTTGTCTCGATTTTTGAAACAAAGATATCTTTTCAAGAACTTTTTCTCTCTCAATAAGTATTCTGTACCTTCTCTCTAGCTTTCGGAAGGGCCTAGGGCTTGGGTTTTGGTGATCGATTAGCAGATCCGTGTTCTATGCGACGTTGGCTTTATACCGAACGAATTCTCGTTCCGACGAAGTTGGATTTTGAGACATCGATCTTTTAGCTCTCTGAGGTAGGATCCTAGACTCTCATGTCTTATAAGGGTGCTACGTGTAATCGTGCGCATTTTTACCATCTCAAATGGCGAGAAAATCTATTTATGTTTCAAAACAATCGGGTTTTGTTTTAAAAAAGGGGGGTTTGTGTTGTATTGTTGGATGGATTCGGGTGTCGAATGTTCCTTCCGAGGTTCTGGTGTTAGGCTTGGGCGTGTGTATGTTCGAGGGTGATGGATGAGTGTTTCGAGGTATTGACTTAGGGTTTGAAAAGTTGAAACCATAGCTCGTTGGGTCAACTGGATCCTAGGCTAGTGTGTTGTTGTTTGGTGGTTTGGTTCTTGGTTTCCAATTGGCGTTCTATGGTATTCAATTGATTAATTTATGGGATTAGTCGATTCAAATACCTGTGGATTACTTTTGGGGTTCGGTTGGTTGTGTGGTGGTTCCGGGGGTTGTGTCATGGCCTCGGGTGTTATGTGATGCGGTCTTTGGGTGTGACGTGCTTGGTTAGTTTTAGGTATCGCGGCACGGCTGTATGTGTGGTGGCTATGTGAGGAATGTGTGGGTCTGTGGTTTGGTTTGTAAGTGAGGTTTTGAGTGAGAACCAGGTTTGTGGGTTTGGTGTTAGCCTTGGAGTTAGGCGTGGTTGTCCCGGTGAATGAACATCGGGTTGATTGACGAGTGGCGTCGCGATGTGAAGTTATATGGCTATATGCGTTTATAACTTGCTTTATGCATTTATAAGCCCAGTTAATTTATGTACGGATTATGTAAGTGGATTACATGTCTTGATATCGTTACGTGTAACTGGTTTATATTTTAAAACGCAGAGTTTTATAGGCATGTGTGTGTGGGATATGAGGAACCGATGCATGTAGTGCATGTTGCTTGAGTTGCATGTGTTGTGTGAGTCGCGTGTGAAGCATGTGACATGGTTTGTGAAACGTAGTGATAGTACGTGATTTTATGTATTTTAATCCTGGTTAGGTTATGCATGGGTGTATGGAATGAGATAGATGATCATGTGGATCTGTGAATATTGGCTCTGGTTGATGGGATTACGTTAGGGCTATGGTCCTTCGGTCTCAGTCCGAGAAGATTACGTTAGGGCTATGGTCCTTCGGTCTCAGTCCGAGAAGATTACGTTAGGGCTACGGACCTTCGGTCTCAGTCCGAGAAGATTGCGTTGGGGTTACGATCCTTCGGTTAAAGTCCGAAAAGAGGCGTGCATTGAGGTTATGAACCTTCGTTTAAAGTCCGTAAAAATGCATTGACGGGGGTTACAGCCCATCTGTGAAAGTCCGAGAAGATACATGGATTGCATGAACTGCATTACGGGATGGATTAAACCAAATTTTAAATTGTTTTAAGAGTCGTGTGAATCGTGATCTAAAAATCATTTTCCAACTATTTTCAAGGCTCCAGTGAGTGTGTTAAAACATGGTTTGTATCCACGCTTTCCCGAGCATGTGAAATTATTTTTAAAGCTTGAAAGCGAGTCTAAAAGTGCACCTCGTTTTCCTAGCATGTTTTGTTTATATTACATGCTTGTCTAGTTTCTGTTGAGTCTTGGCTCACGGTGTGGGATTTAATTTTCTTCAGGTACCGGTCACGCAGGTTGATCAGGGGTTGCTGGAGAGGTGGAAGAACTGTAGTCTTCCCTTTAGTTCTTTCTGTTTCATGTATGTTATTACATGTTTTTTGGCGTTAGGGCTATGTAATTTAAGTCATTTGGCAGTTATATACAATGTATGTATGTTTTATATTGAGAGTATATTCTTGGGTTGGATATTATGTTGTTTGTTTGTAGGTGTTTCACGTGATCCGGAGTTTAGGGCGTGACAGATTGGTATCAGAGCTCTGGGTTCGAATACCTATGAGTCGTGGGAAGAGGGTGTATCCCGTGTGAGGTTGATTACGTGTGCTTGATTGCATGTGTTTAGACGCTTTGATAAAATAATCGTGTCAGCATGTTAGCTATGTGAAAGATGTGTGTATGTAAGCATGGGGGTTGAATCTTAGGAGAGACAGTCTTTCCTTTGAGCATTTGGATTAACAAACTTGGGAGCCAAGTTAGAAACACGTTTAGATGACGTGATTTCTAGCAGAGAATCTGAGTAAGTTATCTAGATTGACGCTTCATTCTTGTCGGTTCTTCTCGGTATGTGGGGTTATTTAGCATGGTCCTATGTGCTTATGTGTTAGCGTGCTTATGTGGTTTGTTCTTATGTGTTACATCTTATGTTCTGTATCTTTCAAATAGACGCGATGTCTGCGAGGAGAGGGCGAGGCCGTGATCGTAGCCGTGACCGTGGTGTTGCCTAAGGGGATGTTCCTATCCCTGATACTGGGGATGTAAATGCTCCCATAGGACCGATGGACACGATGGAATTGTTGCGTGTGCTAGCAGGTTCTATCCAACAGTTGTGTAGAGGTGAGATTGCCAGAGAGAGAGAGAGGGATCACCTAAGGCGAGGGCTACAGTAGCGATGCAGGAGTTTTGGCGCATGGATCCACCTACCTTTGCAGGAGATCCTGATCCTATTGTGGCGACAGAGTGGTTGGAGTTGGTGACTCGAATTCTGGATACGTTACAAATCGTGGAAGATGAGTTACGGGTTTCTTTTGCCGCCTTTCAGCTGAGGGGTAGTGCTCACGCGTGGTGGAGATATGCCTGGACCACAGTGGGGGTCACATGGGTAGCCTTTACAGGAGTGTTTCTAGCGAAATACTTCCCGGCTTCGTAGAGGGATCATTATAGGGAGGAGTTCTACACTCTTACTCAAGGGGCCATGGATGTCACGCAGTATGAGGCCATGATTATGTGCTTATCCCGATTTGCACCGGAGTTGGTGAGCACAGCTGAGTTGCGATCGATGAGGTTTGAGCTGGGCTTGAGGCCAGCAATTAGGGAGTGTGTGATTTCGATGGGACTTCGGGTGTTTATAGAGCTGGTGGAGGTAGCTGTGAAATTGGAGAACACTATGACTGAGGTTCGAGCTTTCAGGGAGGCCAGAACATCACGGGGTGGGACAGAGGCACAGACTGGCGGACTCTCCAGTAAGAGGCAGAAGTCCTCTAGCATTAGCTTTCACCCATCTGAGTTACCACAGCAGTTCTCCGCACTAACACCATTAGTGGCTTCATCAGAAAGGCCAGAGCGGAGAGAGTTGATTTGCTATCAGTGTAGGCAGTCGAGGCATCGTGTGTCAGAGTGCACACAGCCGAGGCAGTCTCAAGGTTCATGGAGTCAGTCACAGGGGAGGGAACATATTTGTTATGGATGCGGCTAGCACAGACATATTTGCAGGAACTATCCTTAGAGAGAGAGTATACCGAGTATAGTGGGCACACTAAGGGTTCGTATGTGCAGGAGCGATAGCAGTATCCTGCGATTCAGACTTCCTGAATGGCCGGTGGGAGTACATCAGTCTAGTCTGTACGATAACCGACAGCGCCGAGTTATGGTAGAAAGGACAAAATGGGATTGGCCCAAGCGTATTCTCTTATAGCTCCTAGTTCTTCAAGGGTACCGGTCGTGCCAGATGATGCTGACATGCCTTCAACGAGTAGAGATACTTTCTGAGTATGCAGGCCTTGGACCAATTTCTCTGTTGCATCTATTTGGGAGTTGAGGATGGATTCCGTGAGTGGTGTGCTGCGTTGAGGCGGTGGTTGGTGATGATGTAAGGTTGGGGTGAGTTGTAGATCCCGAGTCCTTGAGATAGTTGGCCATTATTTAGGATGCTTGATCTTGTTTAACAATATCCTAGGAATGATTTGGCTAACTATCTCATGTATCCATGTCGATTGCGATCGACGTAGTTGTTTCTTTTGACCTTGAGTTGAATTTTGGGGACGAAATTCCTTTAAGGGGGTAGAGTTGTGAAACCCTGACCCGTTATTTTTTTATTTTTGCGATATTTTTCGATGTGTTGGTTATGGCTTTAACCGTTTTAGAACGGCATGTGTAGAGATGTGTTATGCATGCGGGTGTGTGGTTTCGGTCCTTGGTTTGAGTTTTCTCCCAGCGTTGACTGCTCGAGCGGTGGGTTGAGCGCTCGAGCGGGGTGGTGCCAGAGTGTTGGGCTGCTGGGTGACTACTCGAGCGGTTGCTGTGCGCTCGAGCGGGGTGTTGGAAGAGGGGTATGTCGGCAGGGTCCGCTCGAGTGGTGGTCGAGCACTTATGCAGTGGTGGCAGGGCGCGAATCTCTATAAAGCCAATTTTATCTCGATTTTTGAAACAAAAATATCTTTTCAAGATCTTTTTCTCTCTCTACAAGTTTTCTCTACCTTCTCTCTAGCTTTTGAAGGGCCCGGGGCTTGGGTTTTAGTGATCGAGTAGCAGATCCGTGTTCTACGCGACGTGGGCTTCATATCCATCCGAACGAATTCTCGTTCCAACGAAGTAGGATTTTGAGACATCGAGCTTTTAGCTCTCCGAGGTAGGATCCTAGACTCTCATGTCTTAGAAGGGTGCTACGTGTAATCGTGCGTGTTTTTACCATCTCAAATGGTGAGAAAATCTATTTATGTTTCAAAACAATCGGGTTTTGCTTTAAAAAAGGGGGGTTTGTGTTGTTTAGTTGGATGGATTTGGGTGTCGAATGTTCCTTCTGAGGTTCTGGTGTTAGGCTTGGGCGTGTGTATGTTCGAGGGTGATGGATGAGTGTTTCAAGGTCTTGACTTAGGGTTTGAAAAGTTGAAACTATAGCTCGTTGGGTCGACTGGATCCTAGGCTAGTGTGTTGTTGTTTGGTGGTTGGGTTCTTGGTTTCTAATTGGCTTCCTATGGTATTCAACTGATTAATTTATGGGATTAGTCGATTCAAATACCTGCGGATTCCTTTTGGGGTTTGGTTGGTTGTGTGGTGGTTTCGGGGGTTGCGTCGTGGCCTCGGGTGTTGTGTGATGTGGTCTTTGGGTGTGACGTGCTTGGTTAGTTTTAGGTATCGTGGCACAGCTGTATGTGTGGTTGCTATGTGAGGAACGTGAGGGTCTGTGGTTTGGTTTGTAAGTGAGGTTTTGAGTGAGAACCAGGTTTGTGGGTTTGGTGTTAGCCTTGGAGTTAGGCGTGGTTGTATGGGTGTTGGTTGTCCCGGTGAGTGAACGTCAGGTTGTTTGACGGGTGGCATCGCGATGTGAAGTTATATGGCTATGTGAGTTTATAACTAGCTTTATGTATTTATAACCTTAGTTTATTTATGTACGGATTATATAAGTGGATTACATGTCTTGATATCGTTACGTGTAACTGGTTTATGCTTTAAAACGCAGAGTTTTATAGGCATGTGTATGTGGGATATGAGGAACCGATGCAAGTAGTGCATGTGTTGTGTGAGTCACGTGTGTAGTATGTGACATGGTTTGTGAAACGTAGTGATAGTACGTGATTTTATGCATTTAAATCCTGGTTAGGTTATGCATAGGTGTATGGAATGAGATAGAAGATCATGTGGTTCTGTGAATGTTGGCTCTGGCTGATGGGATTACGTTAGGGCTGTGGTCCTCCGATCTCAGTCTGACAAGATTACGTTAGGGCTACGGTCCTTAAGTCTCAGTCCGAGAAGATTGCATTGGGGTTACGACCCTTCGGTTAAAGTCCGAAAAGAGGCGTGCGTTGAGGTTATGACCCTTCGGTTAAAGATCGTAAAAGTGCATTGACGGGGGTTACGGCCCATCTGTGAAAGTCCGAGAAGATACATGGATTGCATGAACTGCATTATGGGACGGATAAAATCAAATTTTGAATTGTTTTAAGAGTCGTGTGAATCGTGATCTAAAAATCATTTTCCAACTATTTTCAAGGCTCCTGTGAGTGAGTTAAAACATAGTTTGTATCCTCGCTTTTCCTTGCATGTGAAATTATTTTTAAAGCTTGAAAGAGAGTCTAAAACTGCACCTCGTTTTCCTAGCATGTTTTGTTTATATTACAAGCTTGTCTAGTTTCGGCTGAACCTAGGCTCACGGTGTGGGATTTGATTTTCTTCAGGTACCGGTCACGCAAGTTGATCAGGGGTTGCTGGAGAGGTGGAAGTGCTGTAGTCTTCCTTTTTGTTCTTTCTGTTTCATGTATGTTATTAATGTTTTCTGGCGTTGGGGTCGTGTAATGTAAGCCGTTTGGCAGTTATATACAATGCATGTATGTTTTATATTGAGAGTGTATTTTTCGGTTGGGTATTATGTTGTTTGTTTGTGGGTGTTTCACGTGACCCGTTGTTTGGGGCGTGACAATGATACACAAGGAGGTCGAAGTGTACGTGGATGACATGATAGTCAAGTCCAAGGATCGGGATGGCCACATCATAGTACTACGAAAGTTCTTTAAAATGATTCAAAAGTAAAAAATGTAACTCAACCCACAGAAGTGTGCCTTCGGGGTTACCGTCGAAAAAATGCTTGGATTCATGATCACTCAACGGGGTATCGAAGTAGACCCTTCAAAGTTTAAAGCGATTTTGAAAATGCCTCCTCCAAAGACCGAGCGAGAAGTTAGGGGCTTTCTGGGTAAGATACAGTTCATCAGTCGATTCATTACAAAACTGACAACTACCTGTGAGCAGCTCTTCCATCTGCTGAAGAAAGGAGTTGAGTTTGAATGGGATTAGAAATGCCAAGATGCCTTCAATGCCGTACGTTAATATCTGTAAAATCCTCCTATTTTAGCTCCTCTCGAACCTGATAAGCCACTGATCCTCTATTAGTTAATGACTGATTTAGTTATGGGATGTATGTTAGCGCAAGAAGGTGAAACTATAATCGAAAAGGCTGTCTACTACTTAAGTAAAAAGATAACGGGGTCAAAAATATGGTACACACCACTGAAAAAGACATGTTGGTCTTTAATTTGGGCCTCCTAAAAACTGAGGCACTACATGCTGTCTTTCACAATAAATATCATCTCCCGGATGGACCCGTTAAAGTACCTATTTGAAAAGTCGGCACTAACAGGAAGGTTGGCTGGATGGTTGCTGTTGTTATCAGAACTCGACCTCAAATATATCACCTGAAAGTCAGTCAAGGGTAGAGCAGTGGCAGAATTCCTTGCCGACCAACCAGTTAAAGGAGGTGAGGACACAGAGTTCTAATTTCCTGACGAACAGTTGATGAAAGTCGGGGATGACAAGTGGACTCTATATTTTGATGGCGCATCCAATCAATATGGCTATGGAATAGGAGTCCTTCTTATCACTCCTGACGAATCGCACGTCCCCTTATCTTTAAAACTCAATTTTGAAGTTACCAACAATCAAGCTGAGTACGAAGCGTGTTTAGCTGAATTGGAGGTAGCCTTAGAATTTGAGGCAAAGAAGCTGGAAGTCATCGGAGATTCAACATTGGTGGTTTCACAAGCGAGAGGAGAATGGAAGGTCAGGGACGTGACATTGATTCTTTACCATCAAGAGTTAAGTTGATACCGTATTTTAAATCAGTGATCTTTAGCCATGTGCCAAGACTGTAGAACAAATTTGCCGATGCACTTACCACCCTAGCATCCATGATTGACATACCACCCGGAGTCCAAATGAGGCCTTTAATAATTGAACAGAAGAGAAAGCTGGCATATGAGGTAACAACTGCAATTGAGGAAAACATCGACGACCTTCCATGGTATTTTCATATTTAGAACTTCGTGAAAAAAGGAGAATATCCCATGTTTGCTAGCAAAAAGGACAAAAGGGCAATACGAAAACTATCTGCACAGTTTGTCATTTGCGGTGGAAGACTACAAACGAGGGCATTCTGGGGTTAACAAGCTATGTGTTAGCACCAAAGAAGGTCAAGAACTGATGAAAGGAATACATGCGGAGGTTTGTGGGCCACACATGAGTAGAAACATGTTAGCTAAGAAAATCTTGCGATAAGAGTACTTTTAGATGACAATAGAAACAGACTGTATACAGTTTGTGTGGAGGTGTCATAAGTGTCAGATTCACGCAAACTTTATGCACGTTCCCCCATCTCCACAGTATAACCTGACGTTACCATGGTCGTTCTTAGTATGGGGCATTGATGTAGTAGGCAGAGTAACACCGAAGGCATCAAATGGACGCGAGTTCATTTTAGTGGCCATTGACTACTTTACCAAGTGGGTGGAAGCCGCCTCCTACTCAGTATTGAAAGCCTCTTATGTTGCTAAGTTCATCAAGCAAAATATCATTTCCTGGTACGGGGTCCCCCATGAGGTTACCTCAGATAATGGCTCACATTTCCAAGGAGTGGTCTTGGGTCTTTTCGAAGAATACCAGATAGTGGCTCACAAGTCCTCACCATAAAGGCCGCAGACCAATGGAGCAGTTGAGGCAGCAAACAAGAACATCAAGAAAATTATGCAAAAGACGATCAACTCACATAAGGATTGGCCCGAACATTTACCATTTGCACTTTGGGGATACAGGACGTCGATCAGAACTTCAACAGGAACTACGCCATACTCTTTAGTATATGGGATGGAAGCCGTGCTTCCCATTGAGGTGAAAATCCCTTCGCTAAGAGTAGTGGATGAGGCCAGTATCTCAGAAGCACAGTGGCAAAGGAACCAAATGGAAGAGTTGCTCTTGTTTGATGAAAGAAGACTATAGGCTCTGTTTCATGTACAAGGATACCAAAGGAGGATAGCTCGAGCATTCAATAAAAAGGTCAAGACTTGGGATCTCAAAGAAGGCGATTTGGTTCTTAAGGAAATCAGAGCTCCTATCTTTGACCCGAGAGGAAAGTTCAAGCCGAACTGGTCCGGACCGTTTTCTCATCAGAACCATTATGACCGGTGGTGCCGTTATCATTATGGATTTGGATGGCAATGTGTTTTTCACTCCAGTTAACCTCGATCAGCTCAAGAAGTACTATCCTTGAGGTAAGAATAAAGTAAAAATAAAAGCTCGTTGAGTTAAAAAATGAACGGGCAACTCAGGCAAAAGTTAGAGTAGTCCACAAGACTGAAAACCCGAAAGGGCGACCTTGGCAAAAGTTAGGATATCACAAAAGGAGAGTGCCAATACCCAAGTGTAAACCAAGCCCGAACTATGTTATGGCCTGATTCCATCTTTTTGGGATACGTAGGCAGCTTCCTTTAAGAAGTCCGGCCACATTCTTTGTTTTTAACCATCTTTGAAATCTGGGTAAGACTAATGCAAATTAATTTGTGGATTTTGACAATAAAGTCATTTAATTGAAAAACTTTGGATAAATTTGAACCATCTTAAACATAAAGCGGGAACTTTCATTACTTTAATCAGAGTTACAAAGATTTGAAAATAAAAGGAAAGGCATGCAAGTCCTAAACTCTATAAAAAAAAAAAAGAAATGTTGTAAAATTTTCAAAACAAAGCAGAAGTCCTCTTTGCTGCCAGTTTCCCCTCTTCTCTACCTTTTTTCTCCTTATCTTGCATCAGCCATGTCTTGTATTCGTCAGGAAGTTCGGGATACTGCAGTTCTTGCATTTCCATACGTGAACGAGATGGCCAGGCATCCTAATACAATGCTAGAAATAGGGCTCGCAGTACAGATGAAAACAAATGACCTCGGATGCTAGAAAAGATGATCTGACTGCGACTGAATTGTCGTATGATTCGATGGGGGTAATAGAATGAAGTCTGATGCAATTCAATCAACAAGACACGAAGATGGTCCATGGTAGTAAGAGTCATGGCAGAGATCCGCCACCAGGACTGCCAGGTAATATCTGGACCAGTCAGAGAACAGAGGTTTTGTCGCCAAGCTGCCTCAGTACTGCATATCTGGTAGTAAAGGCGATAAAGAAACGATGCGGCACTGTGTCAATCAATAGGCAGTTTTTGTACAAGATTTGCCTTCTCCATCAGCCAAATCTGTAGTAGAATTTAGACCAATAAGAAAAGAAGCCTTATAGTATGACAAAAGTCTGATAAAGAGAAAGGTTTTTAGCTTTCCTGAAGAAGTAAGGGGTTGCCAGTGAAAGTAGTGGTCTCACCACAATGAACAGCATCTAGGCCCAGCAATGTCTCGGCTAAGACAAGTGGTAGAAAGTCCTTTTCCATCCACATCTGACTATCATTGTCAACCAGTGCACAACTAACTTGCCCATTAGGAGGGACAAGAAGATATCGGGCAAGAAGATAGAAACAAAGAGCATAACGTCACCGCAGCTAAAAATTAAGGTCATTAAGGTCACTAGTAGGACGAAATCTGTCAATAATCCAGGGTATGTCAAGACGGTCATCCCGTGTCAGAAGAGAGGCCTCCACGTAGACAGGCCATAAAGTTGTATCGCCTGCTGACGAGCCAAAAAGGAAAGAGTGGGAACAACAACGGAACTCTACAGGGTCAGATCCAGGATAGCAGCAAATTCCTCCACAGTGGGGCATAGCTCTTCAAAGCCGAACCGGAAGATGTGGGACTGCAGATCCCATAGACGAGCAGCAGCCTCCAATAAAGGCCAGTTAATCTTTATGGTCGTGAGAGAAAATAAGGACTTGATACCAAAAGGGGCAAAATTTAAATGCTCGATATGGGAGAATGCCTCAATCCATGAAGAAAGGGGACTAGCCATCTGAGTGAGAGTAACATAAAATGGAGCCTCCAGGACTGTATTTATAAGGCATGATTGAAGATCGAAAAAGCAGAAAAAGTACAATCAAAGTGGTAACTGCCACCTTGGAGTTGGCGACCACCAACTTGAAAGGGCACCATACAGTGACATTACCCCTTTGACCAAGCGACTGCCATGTTGATATGGCGACCGCCATGTTGGGTTATGGCGGCCGTCATGTTCAAACATGGTGAGTGTGTATCAGTTTATAGTTTCTTTAGCTTGTGTAGTTTTCGATATTTGTATCATACATCCAAGGCAATTTGAGCAGTAAATAAAGGAGAACCATACAGCAGATGAACATATAAGCAGTAAATGGCATGAAGGCCCATGAAATGTGTTAAAAAATAGAAGAATGTATCGAAATGTAACCGAGGCACCCAGGCCCAATAAACAGTAAACGGGGGCACGCAGGCCCATAAGTGCATCAAGCTGGGGGGATGCAGGCCAATGAAAACCAAAATGTATAAAAAAGAAAGTGTATCTGGAAATAAATGAAACTGGGGGGAAGCTCTCTCTCTCTCTCTCTCACTAGTGCCTCGGGCAGGACTCAGCGGGAAGAAGGACAAGCCTCCTCTGAGCTGTCATCCTCAAAAAGTCTGTCAAAATCATCACTGTCATCTCCGCCATCTGAAGAGGAGGACTCAACCCTGGAACGGCTCCGGGCTAAGGAGACAGATCCTCGGGATGGACGCGCTCGGGAAGATGCACGAGACCCATGACCTCGTGCCAAAATTGGAGCATGAGTAGAAGGCTGAGCAGGAGCCTATGATGGAACCGCACCGGTAGCAGCTACTAGTGCCTATAGAAAGAAGCAAAAATAAGAAGACAACATAATAGAACGATGAGATCAAAAGGAAAATACTCACCAGTAGAGGGACAAAGGGGACCCTAGCTGCACGCAGAGCAGCGTCATGCTAGCCAATAAGGGTCCGCATACCGCTCACCACCCGCATGAGGCGATCTAACCAGGCCTGATCCACCTGAATAAGGAGATGAAAGGTTAAGCAGTCTAAATAGGGGAAGGACAGAAAAGGAAACAGTGAAAAGAAGCAAACCTGAGCATGCACCGGTCGGAACTCCGGAGCAAGAGGAACCAGGATAGGGATGTCAAAAGGTACCCAGCAATAAAAACCGATACGGTCCAGGGCACCTCAACGGTTCCAGCTCCAGATCCTCCAGTAGCCGCTTCAGCAGCAGGAACAGCTCCAATATCAGCAGCTCCAGCAGCAGCCTCGCCGGCCTCCGGTGCTCGTTCCCTCCTCTTACCACCAGCTGGACCAGGTCCGAGCGATCCTAGCAAGTGTGCCTGGGCCCAAGCTGTGTAGTCTCCCTCGGCCACCAGCAGCTCCGAGGCCGGTGTCCCCACCAGCTCCAAGAGGAGATTGACCCAGCCTTGATGATCGATCTGGCGCATGCAGGCTGGAGGAACCACTAGGATCCAGAAGTGATCAAGGCCGAGCGACTAGCAGACCACTCGCTCCCTAAGATAATACTCTCGTCCGAATGGACCCTCTAGTAAGATATGCCTCGCAGCAACATCGCGGCTGCACATCAGATCTGCGCCGGCCCGATCCTCTACCCCTCGCCAGACATCCCAGTAGACCTGCAACAGATCAAAGTACAGTGTAATAAATAAAAAGCAGTGCAGTATGATAGCCAGTGTACAATATAATGTAGTAAGCAAAAAATAATGATACCTGGTCGGGGGTCAGCCGATCCAGTGAGACCCGAAAGCGGTCGATGTCCTTCCCTCCAGCCTTCTTCCCCTTCAGGTCTCGGGACCACCAGGCTTCTCGGGGAATGATTAGAGGGTCCGCTGAGGAGTTCGCTGGGACATGAAGTCCGAGGAACCCAAAAGTCCACAGCTACAAAGAGAAGATGTCAGCAAGCAGATAATGGATAATAAAGAACAGAAATGAATGGAAAAATGACAGAAACTAAATCATACCTCCTAGACCCTCCAGTATCCCTTGATGCTGAGCTCCTGGGGGAACCAAGTGAGAGTCCTCATGAAACTGTAGAGGGTGGCAAGAGCAACTCCTCCCCAGTCGAACGAAGCAACCCGGTCAAGACGAGCCAAGGTACCCAGGTTGTGTAAATGGACGGTGTTCTCCTTGTTCAAAAACAAGGAGGTACTAAACATATACATCAAAAATCCCCGGGCAACCCACTCGAAGTGGCGGGGCTCGATGTAGTGGAAATGTCTGAAGCGCGTCGGCCAATCGAGCAATGGATGGGTCGAACGGAATGGAGGCTCCTCCCACTCGGATGCTCGTGATGAGAGAGAAATCAAGAGGCGTCAGAGTAGCCACGAAAGTGATAAAGTGGAAGGTATTAGTGGTATCCCACCACCGCTCTACTAGTGGCGTCAGCCAGACCCGATCATTGCTCGTCCTACCTAACAGGGGTATGAATCGAGCAAAACTAGAGGCATCAACATAGGCCTAACTAGGAATAGGGAGGGCATCATACCACTCTAATATCTCTCCAAAGATATAACTTTCGAAGTCTCAGACATAGTGACCAGCCAAAAAAGTGAAGACAAACAGAGGGTACATAAAGAGCAGATCAAGCACATGAAATATGCAGCAGATAACCAAAAGCACAATAAAAAAACCCTAGGGTCATGTGTGTGTGATCGCCCTTCGGTTCTCTCAAGCCCTAGACAAATTAGGCACCCTAAGCCCTAGTAAGCCAGGCAAATCTCTCAAGCCCTAGACAAACTAAGCACCCTAAGACCTGGTGTGCTAGGCAAACCTAGCATGTCCTAGTAAAAGACTAGGAATTTTGAGCCATAGTCCGCCAGGTAAATGTTTACAACCTTAGGTTCGTATATGTATGACGATCTTTTGGTTTTTACACGTCCTAGTGGAAAACTAGGAACCCGAAGCTCTAGTGCGCCAGGCAAATCTCTATCTTTTTTGTGGAAAAAAAATCAAATATCAAAAATAAATTTTTTTTTGTGTTTTGCCCCTTTTACCTTAATTTTTCTCAATTTTCTAAGATTTTTGAAAACTTGGCCCCGATTTTCTAAAATTTTGCCTTAATTTTTTAGGAATTTTAGGAAATTTGCCCCGTTTTTCTAGAAAGTTTTTGTTAAATTTTTTAAGATTTTTCAAAATGTTTCCTAATTTTCTAAATTTTTTTAAAATTTTCTAAGATTTTTTAGAAATTTTTCTTAAATTGTTTAAGATTTTCTAAAATTTTCCCTAATTTTCTAAGATTTTTCAAAAATTTCTAAGATTTTATAGAAATTTTTCTTAAATATTCTAGGATTTTCTAAATTTTTTCTAATTTTCTAAGATTTTTCAAAAATTTCTAAGAATTTCTAGAAATTTTCCATAAATTTTCTAAGATTTTTCAAAAATTTCCAAGATTTTTTTAAAATTTTCCTAATTTTCTGAATTTTCCAAAAATTTTTCTTAAATTTTCTTGGATTTTTCCAAAATTTTTCTTAACTTTCTAGGAATTTTCTAAATTGTTTTTTAGGTTTCTAAGATTTTTTAAAAATTTTTCTTAAATTTTCTAGGATTTTTTCTTAACTTTCTAAAATTCTCTAAAACTTTTTCCTGAATTTTCTAGAACTTTCAAAAAATTTTCTTTAGTTTCTTTCTCTCAAGATTTTTTGAAAAGGGCACTTTAAGTTTCTCTTTTTGAAAAATTTACCTTAAATTTTAGAATTTTCAACAAAAGTTTTCTCTAAATTTTTAGAATTTTGAAATGCTTTCACTGCTTAGTTTTCATATCCCAAAAATAAAAAAAACAAAAATTCTCCTTAAATTTTTATGCCCAGCCCTAAAAATAAAATGAAAAATCAACCCCTTAATTTTTATGTTTTTCCTAAATAAAAAAATAAAAAAAATCAAACCCTTTATTTTTGATGATTTTTGTTAAAATAATCTTCCCTCTTGTTGTTTGTTCAAATCCTAGTATTCCTACTATTTTAATCTCCATTGCGCAGGCACCTAAGTTAAGTCCAAAATTCCAAACATCACACATCAATCATCATCCACATCATCATCATCACATAATCATCATTTCATATGGAGGATCCTAAGCATGCGTCTACGTTTGATATACCATAAAACATGCTTTGGTTTTGAACAAGTAAGTTTGGGAAACTTACTGATGGGCGCTGGCAAGACATATGAGGGTCGGGCTCCTGCAGAAGAACATTAACAACAATTGCGTCGGTATAAGGGTCATAACGTCTCATCCCGCGTGGAACTAGGCGATGGGGTACCAGAGCATAGGTATGCGGGGTCAAAGGGTGCTGGATAACCCTCCCCGGCATGAGGGTTAAGAAAATCTGCTACCTCAGCCTCAACAGCAGCATCCGCAGCTGCTTGTGCCTCGGCAGCTGCCCGTGCCTCCTCCTCAGCAGCCCGACGGGAGGCATGCTTCCCCTCGAGTACAAGAGCGTCCATCGCAGCAGAAGGCTGTGTGGAGGTGACCCCACCGACAGGAAGATTGGAAGTCTGGAAGTCGTACCTCCGAGAGTCCCCGTGGAAGAACTCCCAGCGGCAGAGGGGCCTTGTCGTGCCCCGAGGTCATCATCTCCATGGCCCCAGCCCGTTATAAAGAGGAAGGGAATCACAAACATCAAAATAAACGTTATGTGAGTGTTTGGAAGCAAGAAAGGAGCAAAAGAAAGCTTGGAACCAAAGGAAACAAGAGAGGGTTGAGAGAGAGTCGGGAGAGAGCAAAAGGTTAGAGAGAATGAGATATGAGCGAATGAGCCAACCCGCGCGCCTCAAGAGGCCTTAGACGCGACTGGAGGTGGCAGTCGCCACCTCTGTTTATAGCGACCGCCATATCGTAAGGGTTTATATCCGGCCACCACCACGTCAGAAGGGTTTAGTCTTGGCGGTCGCCACCATACCAACAGTCACACCATTCATACCATTGCGACCGCCAACTCCAAAGTTGGCAGCCCTATGTTAGTTTTCCATCACAACGTTTTAGGGTTTTTAGGGGTGTTTGTTTGAGGATTTATTTTTGTATGTGTGTGTTTAATTTATTTGTGCGTATGATGATTTCGTATGGGTTGTTTTGTGTGCATTTTAAAAAAAATATTTTAGAAAAAATAATTTTCAAAAAAAAATTTGATATTTTAAACCCTTTTTATTTCTACGCATTTTTCTAAAACTAATCTTGAGAGTTTTCCAAAAATACTTCAAGAAAACTTGGCTTTTAATTATTTTTATCTCGCTTCCGATAAGTCCAGTTAAAATTCATAACTTGGCTTTTAATTATTTTAATCCCGCTTCCGATAAATCTAATTCTAAGTCATAATTTGGCTTTTAATTATTTTATCTCGCCTCTGATAAATTTAGTTAAAAGTCGTAACTTGGTTTTTAATTATTTTATCCCACGTTTTGTCTTGAATTTTTAAATCTTAACTCGACCTATTAATTTGTGGCTTTCTTCCAGATAAATTTAATTTTAAGTCGTAACTTGGCTTTTAACTGTTTTTATCTCGTAACTCGATCTGAATTTTTGGGTCTTAACTCGACTTATTAATTCGCGGTTATCCTATTCGATAAATTTAGTTAAAAGTCGTAACTTGACTTTTAATTATTTTTATCCCAAAATTGTGAGATCTTGACTCAACCGATCAATTACCTTCCCAGTTAATATAATTTCTTAGATCTTAACTCGATTCATTTAATTATCTTATCCCCAGCAAAGTCCTTTGATCTCTCGATCTTTGACTTATTTGTGATCTTGACTCGAAGTTTAGGATATGCCTACATCATACCAGCATCTGCATCGTGTTTCTTATCTTGCATCCTTGTATTTTGCCCCGTGAAATACGTTTTGGTCTGATTCCTAACAAATGGGTACGTAGACAGCTCAATAGAAATTCGAGTACGACCAACATCATATGCATGCCTGTGTGTTTGTAGCCTAAGATTGACGGCTCGGTCAAATGGTCGTTGTCTTTAGATCTTTGATATAACCTGCATCACGCGTTTCTATGCAAGTTATATCAAAAAGGGGCAACTATAGACACCCCAATTTGACCCTGCCCATCTTAGGCGAATTTGATGATGAAAACAACTGGAATAGTGCCTCAGTTCGATCAACGGAAAGTGATCCAAGCTCCGTATTTGAACCCCAATCTTCAAAACCTTTAAAAATAATGAAATTATGTTGAACCACCAATAACTTCTTATGCAAGTCATTCCCAATGTGACAACTGTCAATAGAACCTCTTGAAAACCCTAGCCAAAAGTCGCCACCTTCAACCTGGCAACCGTCAATTTGCATTGTGGCGACCACTAATAGAACCTTGTGGAACCTTTTTTAGACATGGTGTTACGCCCCAAACTCCGGGCCACGTAAAACACTCATAAACAATCAACCACAACACCCAGCCCGAGAATGCACTCTCAAAATAAGCATACATGCATTGTATAAAAATGCCAAACCACATACATTACAAGGCTCTAACACCGAGAAACATGTATTAAGCATACATGATATAGATAGAAACAAAAAGGAAGACTATAACTCTTCCACCTCTCCAGCACCTCCAGATCAACCTGCGTGACCGGTACCTGAAGAAAAGCAAATTCCATACCATGAGCTAAGGCTCACAGAAACTAGACAGGCATGCAGTATAAACAAAATATGCTAGGAAATCGAAGTGCAAGTTTAGACTCTCTTTCAACCCTTGAAAATAGTTTGAAAACGATTTTTTATCACGACTCACAAGAGCCATTAAAAACAATTTTCACAAGCAATGGAAAAGTAAGGATAAAAACCATTTTTTGACACATTGGAGCCTTGAAAACGATTCCAGTACTACGACTCCCACAGGCCGTTAATACAGTATTTCGACTCCCGCAGGCCGTTAATACAGTTTTAAGAAAATTAGTCTATCCATCCCAATATGCAATATATGCAATCCATGATACATATAGTAGTATGCCACACAAGCAAAGGCCGACTCCTACGAGCCACGGATGCAACACAGACAGAATTAAACCGACTCTTCCCCGAGCCCTAACAACTCTCACTCGAGCCCTAACAACATGTATACACAAACATCGATTCTCTCCCGAGTCTTGACCATAGATCGATCACATACGATTCATGTATCTCCTCGGACATTCACCGAAGGACCATTATCCGCCCTCATCACAAATCTTCACGGACGTTCACCGCAAGACCATTATCCGCCCTCACTAAGGCCTTGTTGACTAGGGTCAACGAATATCTTCACAGACTTTCACCGTGGGACCACTATCCGCCCCTCATATGCATATCTTTCCGGACTTTTACCAAGGGACCAATATCCGCCCCATATATGCGATACAGATACAATTCTACGTATCAACCGGCATCCCAACCCATGCCTAAACCACGGGATAAAATCATATCGAAACATGCATACTAAACAAGGGTTTAAATGCATAAAATCACGTACTATCACTACATTACACAAATCACATCATATCATACACACGCGACTCATATAACACCTGCAACTCATGCAACATGCATCACATGCATCTGTTCCTCATATTCCACATAACCATGCCTATAAAACTTCTGAGTTTAAAGCATATAATCACGGTACACGTAACGATACCAAAACATGTAATCCACTTACGTAATCTATGCATAATAAATCACAGTTATAAATGCACATAACCAGTTATAAATGCATATAGCCATATAACTTCACAGCATGACACCACCCATCACATAATCCAACACGACATCACATGCCACACACCCATCATTCGATACCCGAACGACTCATCCACAAATCGGGACGCGCCCACACACTGGGATAACCAACACCTAACGTGGAGATCAACACCTGGACCTTCCTCAGACCGTTTCTTACCAAAACCAAACATTAAAACCGAACCACTGACCTACACGTCCCGAACATAACCAACACGCACACAACCGTGCCACAACTCCCAAAATCTAACCATGCACGTCAACCCAAGGACGGCATCTAAATGAAACACCCGAGGCCACAACACGACCCCCAAACCACCACACGACCAACCGAACCCCAAAAGGAATCCATAGGTATTTGAATCGACTAATCCCATAAATTAATCAATTGAATACCATAGGACGCCAATCGAAAACTAAAACCCAACCACCGAACCACCATCACACTGCCCAGAAGTTTAGTCGACTGACCAAAGGCCCCAGTCGACTAAAAAACACACTGGAAAATCACCAAAATGCCTCAACGCACGGTTCAGTTGACTGACCCCCACGGTCCAGTGAACTGAACCCCAAGAACTATGATCCAGTCAACTGAACTATGAGTTCAGTCGACTGAACAAGCCCATATACCATTTTTAAGCAACGGGTTCCACCTCTAAACCCTGAATCGAAGCCTCTGAACTCCCACACAACACCCTCGGACAAACACACATCCAAACCCAACACCAAAATCTCGAAAGAAAACTCTCGAAACACGATTTCACCCACTGAAATTGCCGAAACACGATTTTAAACCCAAAACCCAACTTTTACAAAAAAATTAGATCAACAGCTATTCGACCAGTAAAAATACACCCGATTACACGTAGCACCCTTATAAAACATACAAGTCTAGAAGCCTACCTCAGTGAGTTCAAAACTTGACTTCTCGATCCACGTGCAAAATTGAGTTTTGCCAGAATAAAATTTTGTCCGGATGAACGCGTAGACCACGATGCCAATAACAAGGATCGACAGTCTAATCGTCAAAAATTGAGCCCCAGGCCCCCAAGAAGTTAGAGAGAAGGCAGAGAGAAAATAGGAAGCTTATTGGAGAAGTTTTGAAAAAATGTCGTTTAAAAATATCCAACTCCAGATATTTATAGGCTTCCAAAATATCTTTGTTTTTTGAAATTGTTAAAATTCGCGCCACAACGGCCCACGGTCCCGGGAACCTACCCCGCATACATATCTAAGCTCGATCATGCATCAAAAGCCAAAAAAGCATGCTCAAACGAAAACACGTAACGCGCGTCTAGAAACGCCGAAAAAGTAAACAGGTCAGGGTCTCACACATGGCGACCGCCACCTCCAACCTAGTGACCGCCAACTCGAAATGGCCTGACATGTCCCAAAACGCGGCAGCGTCTCATTGATTGAAGAATTCTATAAATACCGTGCTCCAGCATACATTTTTAGTACAAAATTTTAGTGAGAGGTTTAGTGAGAGAAACTCTATCGAGTCGTCGCGTAATTTCGAGCCCCAACGTCGAAGCCCTGCCGAAATACTGAGATCCAAACTTCTAACGCCTACATTAAAACTGTCACGCCCCAAACATCCGGGTCACGCGAAAGCCCACCAAAACACCCATTTAAGAAAATAGTTTTCACAGTTGATAATTAAAATGTACAACATTTGGATAAAAGATCCCCACCGTTCAACTCTCATAAAATTGTAAATCATGCAATCTCATATATGAATAATAGTATCGCCTTAAGGCGTACAAAACTAGCCTCAACAGGCATCACATGTGTAAGTACATGTCTCAAAAAGGGAAAACTATAGCAAGTCTTCCATCACCTATGCAACTAGGTCAACTCCTCATGCTCATCTAAAATGGTTTTACAGCAAAATTCCACACCATGAGCCAAAGCCCAATAGGAACATAGATAATAAAATTGTAAAGCAGGCTATGCAATTATACACACACGGGCTCAACCACAGGTGCCAAAAAAGTTTTCCTTCCAAAACCATAAGTTTTCTGTCAGACTAACACGAGTCTTAAAAGGTTTTATCTCATAAAAATCCACGTTTTTCATCCTTCAAACTATGCATATCATCCTAATAGATATCATGCCACAGTTAAGGAAAAGCTGTAAATAAGCAGTAAGCTCGACTTAGGCCACACAACTGAGGAGAAAGATAAAATGTAATCCTATGTACCGACTTTGCCATACCGACAAAGGTAACAACTATAGACTCTCGTCCATTACCCTGAACCCATAGGCTTCGTAATGACAAGCTCTATACGGAGTCACGACAACGTACTCAATTTACGGGCAGAACCCGAGGGTACAGAGCACCCAACACAACCACTCAATTTACGGGACCTGAGCCCGAGGGTTCAGAGCACCCACACTCAATTTACGGGGACTAACCCGAAGGTACAGAGTACCTACGCTGTGCACGTTTCCGGACTTACACCGAGGAGCAATGGAAACCCAACTCAACCAAACCCACTGTCAGGTACATCTATGGAGAATATTCAAAAACCCACCGTAGCTCAACTACGAAAACCCGCAGAATGATTTATATCACAAATGTATAAAAAGAGATCCAATCGATCAAAATGGAGATCTAAAACCATTTCAAACAAAATATTTAAAAGGTAAGACTCAACCCCGCGGGTTAGCTCCAAACCTCCAAAATCACGTTTTTTACCGTTTTCACCGTTTTCACAAAATACCTCGTTTTTAAACCTCTTTTGAAAACTACATATACCACGTACCCGAAACATGCTTACAACCGAGAAAAAGGCGTTAAAACCCACTTTTACTCAAAAACCACGTTTTAAAACATGTAAACAACATTTCATGCATTTTTACTGGGCGAAAACAAGTATAACTGCATATAACACCCTCATAACAGTAGTAGGTCTAGAATCCTACCTCGAAGAGTCAAGATCTCGACATCTCAAAATTGAACGGCGTCAAAACGAGAATCCAACCGGATGGATGCGAAGCCCTCGGCCCCAATAGCAAGGATCCACGAAGGAATCAACAATAAACCAAGCCCCGTGCCCTTAAAGCTAGAGAGAAGGTGGAGAAAATGGAAACTTAGCTCTTAAGAAAGCCTTTCCAAACACTCCAGCCACCTTGAACCTCTTATAAGCGCATAAAAAGGACTGTCCAGTCGAATGAAGAGGCAACTTCAGTCGACTGAAGCCCCTCAAAAAGCATGAACCGCCCCTAGTTCAGTCGACCAAACCAATGAGTTCAGTTGACCGAACTCCCAAAAACCTGTTCAGTCGACCGAACCAAGCGTGTAACAATCTACACATGCTTTTTTACAACTTTAAAGCATAAACCATGCATCGATACTGTTCATATACTGGAATAAAAGTGTCACGTATATAAACAATTCAAACGATATGGGTCAGGATCTCACAGAAACCCTTAGCTTGGGATCACCATACAAGGATTGAACCATTGAAGTACATTCCCGACTTGAGAATTCCTTAGCAATCTAAGTACTTTGTTTGGATCTCCGACCCTTCTAGCTCCATTTTCTACCTCTTGGGAGTGATCGGGTTAATTTGATTGTTTCATCTTTATTATGTTTTTGCATTACTTATAGTTGCTTTATTTATGTTTGAATTCAAGTTTTAGTTTATTTTGCATTACATATAGTTACTTCTTCTGTTTATTTGCTCACTTACATTTAAGCTCATTAAATCATCATTAAATAATGCTAACATAGTTTAGCAATATAACTAACAATGTCATTATTATTATAATCCAAGTACTTACATAAAAATGGTTGTAATTAACAATATTACACACATTTAATTCTTGTATTTTATTTCTTTTTATGTTAATTTAATATTTTAGCATTTGTTTACTTTTGTTTTCTTTTGGCTAGTCTAATTTTCTTTTACTAACACTCTATTTCATTTCATTCCTTGTAACATTAATTTAATGCTCTAAGTTGTTTTTTTTAGCTTAAATTTTCTTTTCTAACTTTCATTTTCCATTTCTTTTCCTTTTTTTTAATATTAGTATAATTTCTTCTTATAATATTTTATTTTATTAGCTTCCTTATAATATTCTATTTAGTATTTCTTTTTTTTATATATAATAGTTAATATATAATTTAATACTAGCATGTCTTTTTCTTTTTTTTTTCTTGTAATATATCTTTATTTCTCTTTTAATGTTTCATTCTATTTTCTTTCCTTTTCTTTTAATGATAG